>CABHPR010137374.1:0-77414 GCA_902168415.1 Peromyscus melanophrys | reverse complement strand
CACCAGACACTCCCCATGTTCCTTTCCAATTCAAACACTTTATCTAATGATTTGGCGATTGGTTTACACTGTACACAAGCCTGGGGGAGTCCAGAAATACAGTTTCAAAGTTGAGGCTGATGCTTTGTGATGTAGAGAAGAAACAAGCCATGGTGCCCTATATTAAGCTCACATGATGAGAATGGGAGCATTGTCAATCTTAGAAATAAATCTGTCCTCTGCATTAGATGTTGGACTACTCCTGGGTGCATTCAGCAATGCTAGTGCCTTGAACTCGGGATGACTATTCTCTCGGAGCCAGTTTTCCAACCTTGTCCATGTTGACATTTGGGGATGGATGTGTCTATATTGTGGAGTGCTGTCCTGTGTATTTCAGTATGTGTACTAGTACTAGTTCCCATATTTATCTACAAGATGTCAGTGCCATCCCTTCGTCCTATATTGAGACAACTAAAAATATCTTCCCATTAATGGTGCCTCACTGGCAATCAATCTCTAAGATAAACTGGTCTTCTTTGGCTTCCTGTTCTACCTCATTCTGAAGGTACCAGAGTTTTGATGCTCAAACATGTTTGAACCAGATAGCCAAAGTCCACTGGTCTTGAATATAGTTCTGTGAGCAAAACCACTACCAGTAATATTATCTATTATTATGTTTTAATAAAGTTGGAATAGATGCTTACTTACATCAGGCCTTACACAATCTCAGGTTTCCTGAATTTAGCATCAATGAAGTAAACTCCCGAATTATAGAAAAGATATAATCTCTGTCCTCAGACACCTTGTTTTCTGGCAGGGGAGACGTACAGTCCATGCGTTTAAAATGGGCATCTGAACATTTACAATGTCAGAGAGTGGTGAATGGACCCCAAAGGATGAGACAAGGGAGGGAAGGGCTGATAAGAAAGAGGGTAGAGGAGGTCCTTGCTGTGGGAGGTGCCACAGGGCAGCGGCAGGAGGCTTGCCGTGGGTGCAGAATAGCAGATGAAGCCAGGATGTAAGGCGAGGGATGAAACTGAGGGAGATAGTGGGCGCAAAATATCATCCCAGCAGGAGGAATACATTCTGCAGATCTGATGAACAGCATGGTGACTGGAGTTAATAACAATGTCTGCTTGGAAATTGCTAAGTGAACGGAACTTAAATGTTCTCACCACACACACACACACACACACACACACACACACACACACACACACACTGATGAGGATGTGAGGTAATGGATATGTTAATCAGCTCTATTTAATCATCTTGCATGTATAGACATTTCAAAACCCTACACTGCACCTTGTAAATACATACACTTTTTAATCTGCTAAATAAAAATTTTAAAATGAAAAAGTTTTAAAGTGAAAAGTTAATTTTTCACTTAGAAGACTGTATGAGGTCCTTGTGGAATCCTGACATTTCACCGAAGGTTTTAGCTGTAATTTTATGTGCAAGTGGCAAGCAATCCTGCATCTCAGGGGGGACAGTGGAATGAATGGGTGGTCCATTCTTACAGCAGGAGCTTTGAAGGATAGCGGATGAAGATTTGAAATGTCATCTTACCTCTTAAGGTGACAGCCAAAAGGTGGTTTTTACTTCTTTTCTGTTTCTGATTAAAAGGTGACCAGTAACAACACGTAGATCTCATCCCACCTTTCACATAGCCATTTTTGAGTCTAGATTGTTTGTGAGTAAACTCTCATGCTAAGTGCTGCCCGTATTGCTGCAGAATGTGGACAAATCCACCTGCCCTGCCAGCTGGATACCACAGACAGCAAGGCCAGGGTTATTCAGCAGAAGAAACCACAAAGAATTCTGGCCAGAGCATGGATATTGGATTCACATGAGCTTTGGGTTGGTTGAACCTGAGGCCAAAGGGTACTATTTGTATGATAATTTTTTTCACTTGTAAAAAATGGAAATAAAGACAGTTTGGATAGAATCAGAGATATAGCAGATACTTTAGGAATAATTAAATGTATCTTAAAAATTCAGACCAGAGTGTCTGGGGTTTATTTCTTCTCCATTTTGGGGGGTAACAGGTATTGAACCCAGAGTCTCATACATACTAGGCAAGCACTCTGGCACTGAGCTACATTCCAGGTCATATTTGTTCTTACTTTATATTTCAAGATGAAAGCTAAGTTGCTCAGGGTAGCCTTGAATTCCCTCTGTAGACCAGGCAGTCCCTGAAAATTTAATTCTCCTGCCTCAGCTTCCTAGGTATCTAGGATTACCAGATCTTTACTCCCTGATTGGAATATCTTATATTTTAGTAAGGACTCACTCAATAATTGTGATTTTATTGTTATCCATGCTACAGTGTAAATACTTCTCCTTGGTGCCCTTAAATATATACTCTAATCCTCTCATGGCTGCCTTTTGCATGTAAATATATGTTATGAATGCATAAAATGGGAAAATTTATTACTGAAAAGAGAGGAGGAAAGTGTAAGTTGTGCCTGGTGGATACAAAGGGCTCAAGGTTGCCTTTGTTGTAAACAAAATGCCAGATAAAGAAAAGCATGTGCCAAGTTTCTGGGAAGGGTTATGGGAGGTCAAGCCTGATACCTGGAGTGTGGGCCATGGCCCCATGAAGACATTCCTTCCTGGGAGAGCATGTAGTATTTGGAAGAAGTCCAAAGTGCTTTGGGCCCTTGGAGTACTAGCTTCTGTGTTTGCTTTCCTCTATCTCCTCATTCCTTATCAAGGGAAACAGGAAGAGGGATCACGGGAAGTTCAAATACATCCTGTCCCTTCCAACCTGGGAAAGGGATAGAAAGGCACCTGTCCTGATCCAAACTGAGCTGAAGGATTGAAGTCGAAGTCTTGTTTCAGGGTTGTTCTTTCTCCTAGATTTCTCTGCAGAAAGAAGTGAGATGGGTGGAGGAGCTGGCTGTACAGAAAGCCCTCTCAGCCAGAAACCACAGGAGCATAGCTAATCAAATGTGTTAAGCCAAAGCAGCACTAACCTCTGAGGAGGTCAGCAAAAGGAAGACAGGATACATAAAAGAGAAGAGCCCAAATCCTTAGGCCATAGAAATCCCTGGC
This sequence comes from Peromyscus melanophrys, assembly GCA_902168415.1. Classification (NCBI taxonomy): domain Eukaryota; kingdom Metazoa; phylum Chordata; class Mammalia; order Rodentia; family Cricetidae; genus Peromyscus; species Peromyscus melanophrys. Next base: position 74,375 of record CABHPR010137374.1, on the reverse strand, counting down.
TTTTAGGCGATTGGGTGGATGTTAGTTTACCAAACCCAATGGAGTTCTCCCAAACACTCGTTTCTCTGCTCACGTGGTAGTCTGCTGATCTCGATGAATCAGGGGAACAAAGAATGCCTTCTTGGCTAAGGCAGGCCTAATGGCAGATTTAAGTTATCCTGTTAAAACGTTACAGAGTCTTTCAAACTCCATAATGACCCCGGGTCCTCCACAGCACCTTTCTGTTCTTATGAACTATGCCTTAGCGTATCCTGTTTTTTTTATTTTTTTTTTTGTTTTTTGTTTTTTTTTCTGGATTCTTTGAACTTTCTTCATTTCCTTCTGTCTGTTGGCTTTTGTCTATCTCCAGGCTACATGTCCAATGTATTCTATAATCTGCTTCCATCATCCTGTCTGGTTCATTTTCTGCTGTTCTCTAGGTCTTGGTTTACAGTCCTTCACTTTATAATCCAGTGTTGGTCAAGGTCCGATGTAACAGTGGAAGAGGGGCTGTGAGACATCAGAAGGAACTGTCCAATGTTTTGCAGCTGAAACATCCAGGGATGAATTCATTCTTTTAGATGTCCTTACATGATTATCACTTAGTTGAATTCATCAACTAACAGTGTGTGCCTCCCGACGGTGTGTGGAGTGTGTGGTCAGGGAGGGACTGGAACAGGGCACCACCAATGCAAAGGTCATGGTGAAATGGAATTGTGTGGTTTGCCTGCATCGAAGATCTCAGTCTAGGAAGTTGTTTGTATAGCACAAAAGGAGCAAGCAGCAGCAAATGAAACTGGGTAAAAGAGAAGGGTCAAATTGCTCAGAGGAAAGGATGTACATCTGAAGTTATCAAAGAGTGCTACCAAGTCCTCTAGGGAAATCCTGCTGCATAGGGATGGAGGCGGGTTTCCTAACACCAGTGTCCACTCTTCTAGAAATGGGCGGTGTCTGCAGTTTGAAGTAGAAGAAATTTCCCCATCAGTCAGTACTGCTCACCTCTGCTGACCTTCCTTGTACTTTATGGGTTACGCTAGCGTCCTGGAGCTCAACCTGTGCATGAGATGGATTCCTTATCTACTTTATTACCCAGATGTCATTCTGAAACTCGATGTTCACTGAATATGGCACCCTATTATCACAGCAGACACTTTCCAGAGACCAAGCATAACAACAAACACCAATTCAAGCACGGGCTTTGCCAGTGTTTTGGAAAGAACACAGCCTTTTCACTGTTTAATTCTTATCTGTGCCTCGAGTTAAGTAAATGCTCTCTGACTTCCTTAAGGTTGTTTGATTAAAATACAGTGGCATTATTGTATTATGTGATAACTCATTAAAGATGACATAATTCCATCTTAGCATTCTATTTCTTTTTCTTCTCAAGGCCCATTATATATAAACATCACAAAAGCACATGGGTCCAAATGTTATTTCTAAGTAAAGTACATTATTCTCATCAACTACAGTTCGGTTTAAAGTGAAAAACTGAGATGAACTGAAAGGAAAAATAATATGTAAGTGGTTAAACTCACAGTCTGACATATATAACTGGCAGCTATTAAAAGTAGTATTTTAAAATTGTACCTAATAATGCAGGAATGGATTGCTACACAACATAAGGGGAAAAGCACTGTGCAAACCCATGTGGATGCTGTGATTATAAGTAGTTAAAAACATTGGAAGGAAAACACCAAATGCTAATAGTTTATATCTGGGACAGGGTTGTGGCTTCATTGAAATATTTCTCTTTTAATTATTCTATGTTTTGCCAACTTTTCTTTTTAAGGCATATATAAATCACAGTGAAACTTGTCATTTTTGCTTCTTTCTGATCTTAGGATATCCTTTCAAGTTGCATCTAATTTTGCAGTCTCACTAGAAACCTGCTCTTCTTTCTTTGCTCCAGTTTGTACCTTTCTTTTTCTTTGCTCTGAGTTTTTGCGGGGAGTGCAGAGTCTCATGTAGCTCAGGCTGGCCTTCAACTCGTCATATTATTGAGCTAGCCTAGAAACTCCTGATCATCCTACGTCGAGAGTGCTAGTATTACAAGCATAGTGTGGCTAAGCCTGGTTGTATCTCTTTGATACAAAGCACATGTATAGTCCTGATTAGTAATAGATTGAATTTTGCTTTCTTATCATTTGTGTATCTGGCTTTGTGTGTTTGTAAACAAAGCAAAAACAAAACAAGAGATCACATAAAGCCTATATGTGATAAACAGAAATATTATTATTTTTTTAAAATTCTCATGTCTAAAGAACTGAACTGAAATGAGCTTTAGGAAGGAACAGAAGACCACAAGCTCGTAGTAGACAATCAAAGTCAATGGCAGTACAGAAAGAGAATGGGAAGCTGTGGCCAGCTTTGTTACAGGTAGCTTCAGGTTACCTTGTTTGCTGTATAACTCAAACGATGAAGAAACGGAAGCTCAATGTGGCCATATGCCTTTAACAGGACAGTGATTCATTCTGCCGTGAGGTCTGTCTTCTTCTGTTTGACTTAGTTGTAAATAAATCTATCTGGTAACATGTGCACCCTCAGAGGACAATCACAGAATTGAAATTTGTTTAGGAATGCATGACAGAAACGTGTGTACTCATGCATTTTTATGAGTGTGGCAAATCTCTTTGGCTTGTGTATATTGCATGTAAGTTCCTTGTTGTTGGAGCAAAACTGCGTTTATTCCTTTTTTTACTTCTTACAGTTTTCAGTTCACAGTGCCTGTCATTCAGATTCTCAGGAAGTGCTTTTACCTAGCCGTTACATCTTAATATTTTATACTACTCCCAGAACACTACCGTTTGGGATCCAGCAATGGCTTGGTGCATTTCATTATGCTAGCTTTGCTATGTAGATAGATAATGGCTAATGAGACAACAAAGATTTCTGAACAATCAAAATAATTAGTATGGGAGCCATGGCTGTGATCTCATGTGCATCTTTATAATAAATAAATAAAATAGGCCTGTTTTGCCATGGTATGTACCCACTCATAAGTGGATACTAGATATAAAGCAAAGGGTAATCAGCCAACAATCCACAACTCCAGAGAAGCTAACTAACAGGGAAGACCCAAAGAGGGATGCATGGACCCACCTGCAAGGGGAAATAGATGAGATCTCCATGAGTAAACTGGGGATGAGGGGTGGGCAATGGAGGGTAGGGAATAGGGGATGAGAGCATAAGGGAATGGGATGGTTGAACTGGAACAGGGAGGGATCGGGAATGCAATGGAAGAGTTACCATGACAGAGAGAGACGTCATGGGGATAGAGAAAAACCTGGTGCTAGGGAAGTTGCCAGGAATCCCCAGGGATGACTCCAGCCTGGGCTACTAGCAATAGGGGAGAGGGTACCTGAACTGAACTGGCTTGCCCCAGGGATCAGACCAGTGAATATCCTAACTGTCATCACAGAACTTTTCTCCAGTGACTGATGGAAACAGATGCAGAGATCCACAGCCAATCACTACAAGAGCTCCAGGAGTCCAGTCAAAGAGAGAGAAGAGAGTTTCTATGTGCATCAGGATCATGATGGGGAAACATGCAGGGATGACCAAAACAAACTAGAGGGAACTCATGAAAGTTGGATCAATGGCTGTGGAGCCTACATGGGACTGGACTAGGCCCTTTGCATGGAGAGACAGTTGTGTAGCTTGATCTGCTTGGGAGGCCCCCTGGTGGTAGGATCAGAAATCCATCTCTGGTGCATGGCTATGTGGAGGCCACTCCCTAGGATGGGACACCTCATGCAGCCTTGAGGCAGGGGGAAGGGCTTGGACTTGCCTCTACTGAATGTGCCTCCACATGGGAGGCCTTGCTTTCTTGTGGGAGGGAGTGGGGGATGGGTTGGGAGGGGAGAGTGTGAGAGGCAGGAGGAGGGAAGAGGGGGATGTTTGGTGTGTAAAATGAATGAAAAAGTTTTCTTAATAAAAAAAATTAAAAAAATAATGGCCTGTTTTGTAGTTAGCTTTTGAACAAGAATCTTGTAAGATGCACGTGCTATTAATGCTGCATATTTAATTATTTCCCAGCAGAGGAAGCTTAAGTTAATAAGAGTTTTCTTAGGAGTTAGAGTATTGTAATATTCATCGAGTTCCGAATACTTTGCTGAAACCAAGATACTTGGGTAAGGTCAACAAGAAAAGCCTTCGTGTGGATATTGACAGTGACAATCACAAGTGATATAACGTATTGGATAAGATCAATACTAACAAAGTGGAAAAAACTGGCATACCACCAATCAGCACTAAAGCTACCAGAATTTTTCACCTGTGTTTTGTTGTTGCTGTTACTATTGTTGGACAGGGCGTGGCTTGGTAGCTCAGGCTGGCCTTAAATTCAGTGTAGCCCAGGCTGATCCTGAACTCGTTTTTTTCCCCGACCTCAGCTTCTTGGAGTATTGGCTTTACAGATGTGAATCATGATACCTAGCTTATCCATTTTAAAACCAGGTTTTAGTTAATAAAACATTATCTACATCTTTAAATGAGTTTCCTTATGCATCAGCTGATAAATTAGCTACTTATGTCCTTGGAGTTCTGTTGATCCCAACCTGGAACATAAAGAAGAAAGACCTTTTTTTTCCTCTTTTTTTTTTTTTTTTTTTGGTTCAAAGATCTAGTAACTTATATACAACAAAGACAAATAGCAATTAATGATAACGGACTAAGAAAATGTGTCTGGCGTAGAGAGGGAATCAGTCTAAAGACATCGGGAATTCTACAGAGTATTCAGGAAGTTAACACTCACGTGAAATGGAGGCAAAGGTGGATGTCCTGGTGTTTTACTGTCTGCCCTTTCGTACAGATTTACAGTGTTCATGAAACAATCATCCCTGGATTTTGATCCCGAGCAGCGTAGTGCACAAAGGAACTCAGCTGTCAGTAGTAATTTCAGAATGTATTAAATAATTTACTCGAATTTCTCAAAAAAAAAAAAAAACAACTAAGGGAACACATAGCTCTGGAAATTTTCCTCATGGGGTATGTTGGTGGAGGAGGAAGGATGTGAAGGAAGAATATGTTCATATTTCACTCTAACGTGGGTACAATTCTCCAGCGTAAAGAAAAAGTATAATAAAAAAATTTCCTCCAAATTCCAGTGTTCTGTTTATGAGCGGCTGCCTCCAGGCCCAGCCTCTTTGCTGAGCCATTTCTTCTGGCCCAGCTGAGCTTGATTTCCCTTCCCCTGCCCACTGTCTCCTCCTCTTCAGTATAATTGACTTAACATACTTTATAGCTCATTCTCCTTCCTGCTACCATAGAGGCATTGTTCTCCTCTGCCGGCTCCGGCTGTTCCCTGTGTCAAAGCATTGTTTTCTTTTGACATCTTTTCTCTGGAGACAGAGGTGGAAATAGTTGTACAAAACCGTAATCGGAGCATGCTAGGAAGACTCCAAAAGGGGTAGCTTCTGTGTTGTTGCAGAGGAAACATTCATCTTAAAGTCTTCCAAACGACGAGTCATGCTCTGTATTCTCCTCCCCTCCTGCCTGGTTCCTCCACTGGAGGACAGCTGCTGTCTGGACTGTCCGTGAGTGGCTGTTGCTCTCTGCTTCCCTGTGGCTCAGGAAATAGCCTTCAACTGTAGAAACATAGGCCAAGATTACATACAGTTAGAATGTCAGGCAAGAGACTGAATAAAGACAAGAATTCACATTCTACGTTTCCTCCTTCCTTTCTTTAGTATTACCCAGTGTTGTAGGTTTGAGCACTTTTTTTTTTAATTTTTGTTATTTTTGTTTGTGTTTTGGCCTCATACAGGGAGAAGAAAGTGAAAGTCTTTCATATTAATATTCATGACCATGTAATATGATGAGAAACCATCAGTGATCACCAAACTGTTTTATTTCCTAAAATCTTTTCAGCGAGTAAATAGGCATGAATATCAGTAAGTTTTTGAATAGTTAAGGGGGCTCTATTTCAATGCTGGATTACGTAAAACAACATATGTGGTTTTGATAATGACATGGAACATAGAAAATAATTTGATTCATATTATAAAAATCTCATTCATGCCCTTTCCCACCAACTCCATCCCTGCACCAGAAATGCTAATAAGCTGGAAATGGGTGGATGTGAGCTCTCGCCAGCTCCTGTTTCTCACTCTTGTGGCAGAAACTGATGGCTCAAACCAAATCCAGCAGGCAATTCATTCTAATTTTTTTATTGAATGAAAATGAAATCTGCCCGAATCAGAGCACAGACTGAGGCAAGGACCGCAGTGCGTCCTGCTCTTTATAAACTGCCTATCTGGTCCCCGCATAATCACAGAGCGGCTGGAGATGATTCATCTGAAAGACCTATTTAAGGAAGGAAGGAAAAGTCATGGGCTTAAAAATGACCCGTAATCAGGTGCTGACAGTTGCTGTGTTGAAAGGGTCTATGTCAAGCCAAACTTTCCAACCACAAGAAGGGACATGTTTTGTTCAACATTTTGGAATGAAGAAATGAAAGAAAAGCTCATCTAAGATGAAAGGCCTAGACAGAGTCTTAACTTTCATGGTTGACACTGAAAAAGAAAAGAATTCTATTGAATAGATTAAACAAATAAATGTCAAATTATGTGTTTAATTTGAATTCCCGTGAAACTTTGTCGTATTTGTAAGAAGATACAAGAGTTCATTTTTGATATTAAGTAGGCCATGTCATATGCCCCAAACTGAAGAGCCCCATCGGATTCTGTCAGGGTGATTTGGGGATTCAGGTGCAGCATGCTCAGACTGCAGAATGTTGACATTCTTTGCAGCCTCCTCATGACCTCATGTGATTTATTCCTTCAGCTATTCCTTCTTTGTGGTGGTTGTTCAACAACGTATGATTATTTCCTTTTCCATGCTAGGCATTGTGTTAAGTTTGGGGATATAAAAATATGCACACACACACACACACACACACACACACACACACACACACACACACCCGTCTAAAAAAACGTACAGCTTAGTTTTCCAGACAAGAAAATGGACTTTAATTGTGCAATGCTCTTAAGTGCCGAGACAAAAAAAACAAACAAACAAAAAAAACCCAGATGCTAACTGAGACTGAGAAATCTATGAAGGCTTCCAGGAAGTACTGGCTCATGGGCTGAACTTTAAAAATAATTTCTTTACCTAGATGAAGGAGAGGCGTAGAATGTGGTTGATGAATACATAGATTCTACATCCAGACTATCTGGGTTCTCTCAAGCCCTGGCTCTGTCAGTGATGATACATAACCTTAGGGGAGTCACCCAACCTCTCGGCTTTTCAATTTCCTCCATCAGTGGGGACAATAATGGTCCTGCCATTTACTCACTCTAAGGTTGGAAGGACAAAAGCATATTTTGAAGGAAATCTGAACAATTTGTGTCATAAGAGTGTTATGTAAGTGTGATGAATAAAGGAGATGACAGGTATCCTAGGCAGCAAACACAGCTGGGTTCAGCGACCTCACAGGACATGTGTGACACATTCAGAAAACGATAAAGAATAGAGTGTAGGGGTCATTGCTATGGCACGCTAAAGGATAAGGCTGCAGAGAGTTGAAGGCTTTGGTAAAGAATGTGGTTATTATTCTAGATAACACGAGGAACACGGAAATACTTTAAACAAACAGGTGATAAGACTAGATTCACATTTTAAACCGGGCAATCTGGTAGCTCTGTGAAGAAGAAAGGAGGCAGAGGAGTAGATCGGGATGAAGTTTTCCACCAGTTACCTCATAACAAGAGTTAAGAGGGCTGCCATTAACATGTGGCCTTGGACTCAGGTTTGTGCCATATACAATCATTACCTCTTTAATCAGTATCTCAGAGAATTCTTGTCTTGAGAGGATGTTGTGGTTTGACTATGAAATGTCGTTCACAAGATTGTGTTTTAAATGATCAGTCCCCGGCTGGTGGCACTATTTGGAGGAGCTGGTGACAATTTCAAAAGGTAGGACTCAGCTGGAAGAAGCAGTTCATTGAGGGATTGAGTATATCATCCCTGGTCCCTTCCTTTATGTGAGCTGCTTCCTGTTTAGCAAGATATGAACAGATTCTTTCGGGTGGTCACACCGCCATGATATTGCCTCACAACTGGCCCAGAAATACAGAGCCAGATGACTATAGAAAGAACCCCCTTGAACTATGAGGCAAAAGAAATAATTCCTCCCTCAAATTGTTTTCATCTAGTCACAACAACGAGAAAAGCTAAGGATCCAGCGAGCTTTTTCAAATACTGGATGAAGGAGCTATCCACATGAAGATTGAGGAGAACTCACACAAACTGGTTGGAGGAGCAGTGAGCAGGGTCTGGTGACCCACGGGATAGATCCACAGGGGAGCCCTTGCCATTCTGACTTGGGTGACTGGGTAGCTTGTACAAGAATTCACAAGAGGAGCGGGTTTGCGTGTGAGGTTAGTGAGATTATATTTTGGCATGTTAACTTGGGAGTGTCGCTGGGGAGAAGGTGCTGTCAGACAGTACTGAGGAATGCCTAAAGTTTGGGGAAAGAGATTCTGGAAGGGGAGATAAAACCAGAAGTTATGGGTCTATAAGCAACAGTTGAACCTTTGCAAACCCCAGGTCACCAGTGAGTGAGGAATGTAATCTTATTTCACTTGTTATTTTATTTATTTCCTCAATCATCCATTGGAAACAAAACAAAACAAAACAATTTTTTACGGAGTTTGCATCTGTGTATGGTACATGTGTATGTGACTGTGGGTGTGTGCACAGGAGTACATGCCCATGAACCTCCATAAATAGGCCAGAGGAGGATGATGGGTATTTTTCTCTATCACTTTTCACCTTGTTCCCAGTAGCTCTAGTGAACCTGACATGTAACTATTTTGGCTAGGCTGCTGGCCAGTGAGCTCCTGGGATCCAACCGTCTTTGTCCATTAATGCTGGGGTTCCAGGCTTTTTCCTGTGATTGCTGGGGTTTGAATTCAAGTCTTGCTGAGTAATTACTCTTATTCACAGAACCATCTCCTTAGCACCCCACACCAATAAACCAAGTTTCAGTGTCCTGTTTGTGCCGGGCACTATTTTAAACACTTTTTACATAAATGAGACCCAGAAGAAAGTAGTAATAGAAAACTAAAGAGCAGGAAGGCAAGACCAACAGTGAAAAGCATGTCAAATAATGCCAAGACTCCAAATGAGATGATGAGTAAGAAGGGTCCTCCGGCTTTAGTACAACAAAACAGGTCACTGGTAACTTAGGAGAGAATAGAGTCCATTCTGCGGAGGGATAGACATGGAAACTGAGATTGAGCTGTGGCTTGAGGCATCAGTGGGTTGTAAGGACATGGACCTAAGGAAAGAAGAGAGACATAGATGTGTAAATGCAGAAATGGCTACAAAATCCTCTACCTGCATGAATGCCCCTTTGTAATTTCTTCACAGCTATTCCCATCAAGAGGTAGGGCAGGTTTCTTAACTACAAACTAGACTTGGTCATGTGATTTCCTGTGTCCAATGGGGCTGTAACAAAGAAATTAAAGTGTTCATGTTTTGTACCTTATTCTTGCTACTCTTAGGGACCCTGAGATTACAGTCAGGTAAATAAAACTCTAGACTAACTTGCTGGCAATCCCTGGCTAGTGGTCTTGTTCACCCACAGGCAGCCAGCAGCAAAGATGGTCTTGCCAAACACCAGCCATTGATTCAGCCCCTGGCCAATCTACACACTGACTTAGGACAGGCAGCCACTTCTAGCAGGTAAATTGTCCGGCAAAGACCAGATCAGACTAGTGTTCGACAGGAAAGTGGATGCTGTTTTAAGCTTTACTGTCCTGAGGGTAATTTCTTACATATCTCAAGTAAACTATTATAACACAATTTTTTTTTTTCGAGACAGGGTTTCTCTGTGTAGCTTTGCTCCTTTCCTGGAACTCGATTTGTAGACCAGGCTACCCTCAAACTTACAAAGATCCGCCTGACTCTGCCTCCCGAGTGCTGGGATTAAAGGTGTGCGCCACCAACGCCCGGCAACACAATATTTTTTAATGCCATGGGTTTCCAATGTCTCATTTCTCCTGAGGTTTGTATCTACTTTTGAAACTTTGGACTGGATTAGGGAGTTAGAAGAGAAGGAGTTGATTTTAGTCACCCCCTTTCCTTCCCCTCTCTTCCTAACACATTGTTCCAGATAGAAATAATATATCACAGTATTGGGGGGTGGGATGGCAAGGTCAAATAGTATTATTGATTTATACCACAATGTAATTTTTAAAATCAACATGTTGAGCAAAGGAAGCCAGATGAAAGAAACAAAATACATATTCTCTGTATTTCTCTTTATATGCAATTCTAGAAAAGTATATGTATTTATGTATAATAATAATGCCATGCCTCGTGATGGGTTCAAGGATGAAAGAGTAAACTACCAAGGGGCATGAAGAAATTTGGGGGATGATGAATGAACACACATCAATTGTCTTGATTAAGGTGATGGATTCATGGGTAAATACTATATGCTTCCAAAGAGTTCATTTTAAAGATGTACCATTTACTAGCCAGGGTTGGTGGTCCATGCCTGTAATTTCAGTGTTCAGTAAGGTTCAGTAAGTAAAGGCATGAGGATCAGAGTTTAAGGCCACCTTTAGGTACATAATGAGTAAGTTAAAGGCCTGCTTGAGTTACCTAAGGCTGTTCAAAAACAAACAAGATAGAGCTAGCAAGAAGACTCAGTGGTCTTTTAGGTTCAATTTCAAGGATCCATATGGGGTCTCACAACCATCTCTAGCTCCAGTTTCCGGGGAAGACAATGGCCTCTTCTGGCATCCTTTGGCACCAGGCATGCACATGGTACATAGACAAAAGTGCAGGTAAAACACCCATGTACATAAAATCACCATAAATTTTTAACAAACGTTATGTAGTTTGATGTACCTTAATTATATCTTAATAAAGCTCTTAAAAGAGAAGATGGGTAATGGATAAAACTTTCCAATTGGTTTCTAATTCATGAAGGGGATGTAGAATCAAAATAATGTTCCCGCAAAGATGTCCAAGCCCTAAGTCTCCAGAGCTACATGTGAATATAAGGAAATGTGCAGACTTGCATACTACTTTATGTGGCAAAGAACCCTTGAAGATGTATTTAGAAGATTAGAGCCTGAGATCAGGAAACTGCCCAAGCTTGATGATGATTGTCTGAGTCCTGAGAAGGGAAGAAAGAGCCTTTATTAGTTGGGATTTCAAGAGGAGATGGAAGAAGAAGATGGATTTGAAGGACTCAGTCTGCCGAGAAAATGGAGAAAGGGAGCCATGAGCCCAGAAATAGTGGCATCTGTGATCTAGGACTGGACCTCTGTTTCAGAAGTATGACAATGGGGACTTTCATTTTATCCTTACACCGAGTTACATTTCATGAATAATTCAGATGACCACAAAACAGTTTCTTTCCTAGAATTTCCAACTGCAGTTTGCAGGCACCTTGATGAGAAGCATAGCAGCCAGCCCTTGACTGAGCTAGAGAACATTAAGTTGGTGTTTCATGCTACTGAGTAGCAGTTGACTGGAGCAGTTCTAGAAAATTAGTACAGAAAGTTTTTATGGCAAACAGTTGAAGTTACTGGCAAAGTCGCTATTTTAAAATGGTATGTATTTCCTAGTAATGGATTCCAAATAATTAAGTCACTGTATTTTGCCCAAGGTATGTCATTTAGTTATGGTAAGGGCTGGTTATAGGAGTCTTAACTCTTGGGATCTCATTGTCTGAACCATACATTGGTGGCATTTTCTTCTAACTGTAGAAATACCCTTCCATTAAATAGTTGTCCCGTGACCCCAAAATGCCTCTCTGGACCCTCCTTAGTACACCTCCCTCAACTTCATGTCCTCTCAAAAAATATTATAATCTACAAATTAGTGCTGCCCAAATCTATATGGTGCTTGTACAAGACCAACAGCAGATCAAGCCAGCTTAAATTCCTGTTCGGGTTGGGGAGGGGATCGTTTGTTTGGTTTTCTGTTTGTTGTTTATTTGTTTGTTTTTAAGCCATCAGCTTCCAAAGGAACACATGGTGATTTTGTTGGCGGGGGGAGTCTTTAAGTCCTTTTGTTAAAATCTCAAAACGGACTCCTCTGCTAAAATTCTAGCTCAGTTCTTCGCTTTAGAAGTTGCTCAGCCTCCTGTGTACCGTTTGCTCTTCTGCAGAAGCATGGCAATGACCATGACGCACCAGAAGTTGAGATGGAGCAAATATGCCCACAGAAGCAGTGTGAGTGCTGGCTGGGCTTCCCATGTTCTGCTTGTGATCATATTGTTGCTGCTAGTTAAGACAATTTCCACTCAAGAAGTGATGTCACCTAATTTCGTAGGTTAGGCAGAAGAAGGCTTCGTATGTTGTCTGGGAAATGGCTCTGTTGGGAAAATGCTTGCCTGATAAATTGGATGACCTGAGTTTGGTGCCCAGAAGCGATGTAAGGAAACAAGGAATAGCCTGACCTGGACATGTCATTCCCAGTGCAGTGGTTGGAGAGGAAGACAATGGGTGGATACCTAGGACTTACTGCCCAGCCAACCTACCCTAATCATTGAGAAACCTTGTCTCCAAAAACGAAAGTCCGACCCATCACAAAAACCCAACGTATACAGCCTCTGAAGAACCACACCCTAGGTTGACCTGTAGTGTGTACGTAACCCCCCCCCCCCCTGAGTTTGCCTTTTGAACGCTAATCCCATTAAGAAGATGCAGATCACTTTCTGTGGTTACCCACCCCCCTCACGCTCCACGCCCAAATAGTTCCTGTTTCTGTTGAGCCCAAAGCAGGAAGAGAAAGCGATGCTGAGCAAGTGGAGTTCAGTCCGATGGCTTCTTTCTCCCCCATGAGAGGGGTGCGTGGGCAGAGCCTGGGTTATGCTTCTCATTTGCTTCGTCTTTGCAGCTTTTCCCAAATGGCCTTGCGACTCGCTCCTGACTCTTGCCTTATCAATGCCTGGCCATGAGCTGGGAGATTCCTAAAGTTCTGTTGTCTCTCAAAACAAAACAGAACATTCCAACCAAATTTAAACAGAACCATTTACAACATTTACAATTCTATTACATATCAGTTTTCCTGCCTGGCATTTATTTGAGGAAAGGCTCTCTCGGATATGAGGGAGTTGGTTTTGGAAAATTAAATCAGACTGACTAAAATGATGGTATGATTCACAAGAAAAGAGATCATTGTGTGATAGGATAATTATTTTTGGAGCACTTATTTTCATGACTTCCAGTGCACAGAGGAGAAACATATGGACGGTGTTGCTAATTTAGGCCTGTGCTTGCTTCAGGCTCTGCATGGAGGTTCTACACAAGAACTCTTTGGTCTCCATTTTTGAATGGAGTGCTGCAAGAGATGCCATCAGGCAACAGAGTTAACACAGGTAGTTTTCACTGTGGCGACAAGCAGGCCTGACCTTCCTCCCCTGTGAGCATGCTGTAAGGGGTGGAGCTCACAGGAGCTCTGTGTGGGCAGCCTTGAGAGTGGGTATTTCAATTTGAAAATTTTGTCAGTTGCCATAGTAATAGTCACAATTACGTGGTTTGTTCCTTCTTCATGGTACTGAACACATCTTAAAAGCACCCAGAGAACAGTAGGGCTTTACTTCTCTCTCTCCCCTCTCCTCCCCCTCTCAAATGCATGCTCACTGAGAGGAAAACAATCATGTGTGAATGTATTTTAAGTTCAAGGAAAACAACAAAAAATATCACTTGCATGTCTCTATGTGAAGTATGTTCGTTTCCTAACCATATATTTAATGAGAGTCTTCTTTTAGGAGAGAAATGAACAGGAAGTGATTTTTTTCTTTTCATTTTCTTTTTTATTTTTTTCTTTTTTTTTCAAAACAAGGAGCCCTAGAAACCAGGGTTACAAAGTTCTGTGAAAAGAACAGGAAACTTCCTCTTGTTGTGAATGTGTAGTGTCAGCAAATCTGCCGCTGTGCAGGCAGGCACAGGTTGCTATGTCTGCTGAATCCCGGAGTAGACACTCTGACTATGCTTTGCGCTGCTCGCCCACTGCAGACTGCTTCCTCCCAGAAAGCAGCTCTGGTAGAAGACATTTCAGGTGGCTCCGGGGATATTGCTTGTTTGGCTAAAATATTTACATACTGAAATTCCATGAGCTTCCATTCCTAGGGCTAAATTATTACAGGTTTCCTTCTGTTTTGATGTAGAAATACACGTATGCATACCTCTCTGGGTACTAATTCTGAATGTAATATAGAAAAATGGTTAGGTTGTCTTCTTTGGGTTACTTTCTATTTCTGACAGAGAGGGGTAGGGCTGTCTGTGATTTTGAGCTATATCACATGGGAATTGAAGAGCTACCATTGGTTGATAGATTCAGTAAAGAAACAGAATGTGGAGACTTACCACGGTCAGGATGGCTGTGCACGCTGTGTTAAGGGCAGTAGGAATTGATTCCTTCTTACCTGTCACCAATTAAATACCCTGAAAGAATCTGGGATAAATGATTGTTCAATGGTACTTACTCTATTTAATAGTGAAGCTCATCAATCTATCAATTAAAAATTAGTCTCGTCAACGCTAGTCTCCCTGTGGAACCGGGGGCTTCACTGGCTTTGGTGTTTATTTCCAGTGTTGGTGTTTTAAGTGAACTTTTCCTCTTAGACTTTCATACTCCTACTTTTTAAAAATAAATAAAGGGGTATCGATAGCATCAGTTAAAATGACAATGAATATCACTGTATAAATATGAGAAGAGCCAAAATCTGGAACATTGACAGCATCAAACACTGCCCAGGCTATATGATATTAGGAACTCGTATTTCTTGTAGGAGGCAATAGTGAAATGGTATAGCCACTTTGGAAGATAGTTTGATAGTGTCCTATAAAACTAAACGTGCCTTTATGCTGTGGATATCGCTCTATATAAATAAAACACTGATTGGCCAGTGACCAGGCAGGAAGTATAGGTGGGACAAGGAGAGAGGAGAATTGAGGGAACAGGAAAGAGGAGGAGGAGACACTGCCAGCCACCGCCAGGACAAGCAACATGTAAAGATGCCGGTAAGCCACGAGCCATGTGACAAGGTATAAATTTATAGAAATGGGTTAATTTAAGATATAAGAACAGTTAGCAAGAAGCCTGCCACAGCCATACAGTTTATAAGTAACATAAGCGTCTGAGTGATTATTTTATACGTGGGTTGTGGGACTGCGGGGCTTAGTGGGACCTGGATAGAAGCTCTCCAGCAATACCTTTATGTATGTTTAGATACTAAGAAGTGTGATTTAGCTACCTGGTATACTCAGAGAAGTTAAAATGTACACACACACATACAACTTGAACATGAGTGTTTACGGTAGATCTGTTATTAATTGTTGGAAGCATCCAAAATTATTTTAGTAGGTAAATAAACTTCAGTAAATCTAGATAATGAATTGTACTAAGAAGATATGAGCTATCAAACCAGAAAAACACAGGGTAGAAACTGAAATGGATGTTGCTAACTAAGGACCAGTCTGAAAAGGCTGCATATTGTGTGATTCCAGCTCTGTTACTCTCTGCAAAAGGCAAAGTTTTTGAGATACTAAGATTCATGGTTGTCAGGGGTTAGTGGGGGAGAAAGAAATGAATAGGTGGATGACGAGCCCTTGAGGGCAGTGGAAACAATGAGTATGATACTGTACTGGTGATTATGTACCAGTTCATATACATACATTACATATGTATATGAATGCGTATGGTAAATGTATATAAGTGCATAGTGTGTAATACCAAGAGTAAACTGCAAGGTAAAGTGTGGACTCGGGGTGACAACGGTGTGTCAAGACAGGCTCATCAATGGTAAGAACTGTACCACTCTGCTAGAGGGACGTTGTTGATGACCGTCAAGGAGTCTAAGTGCACGTGGGAGTAGCGAGCAAATGGGAAACCTCTGCCCTTTCCTTTCAGCAGTGCTGAGAACCCGAAATTAGTCTGAAAAAATAGAGTTAAAAGGTTTAACAATAACAATTTAATACACTCCTGGAAAATTATTTTCAGTGAAGCCATTTTCAGGGAAAATGATGTTATTGTTTGGCCCTTCGATGCCATTTCCCTCCTGCGGGGATGCAAAGCATCGAGCAAATGCTCAATTTTTACTAAAAAGGAAACATTGTATAGTGATAGATAGTCCCAACTTCTGCTTTTAAATTTTTATTAGATGTGTTAATGCATCTAATCCACTAAAGTGAAAAGTCACCAACTAGTGTTATTGTTATAAAAAAAATCACCTCTTCACTTAAATATTTTAAATTTTATTTTAAGTAAACATGAGACTCTTGTGATTTAGAACTCACAAGAAGTGAGAAATATCATTTATGTTAAGATCTCCCCCTGAGGTCACAGGTCTAGTACTTTGGGTAACGAGCCAGTACTATGTCTTTGGTTATCATTCTAGAATTTGTTCCTGCTTGTAAAAACAAATTATCTTTTTTATCCAAAAGGTTTCATATTATATATCCTATTCCTTTTCACCCAACAAATGCTCTTCTATACTGCTCTGTTTTCAGTTACTCCATTTTCACTAGTGTGTCTTTGGTATTATTCAATTTTATCGCACAAGAAAAATTTAAATACACTTTTAGTGCTAATTGTAATTTTGTGCTTCATTCCTCTTAATAAATTGAATAGCAGATGATGTAGGTTAATGCATTGGAATTTCATTGAGAGTCTGCTGAAATTACAAAATACTTCTAGGAGAGTTAAGGCATGTAAGATGTGATTCTCCCGTTCCTAGAGAGGCCATTTTGTGGTCAGGAGTAGTGTGCTAAGTTTCATTTTTAATAGATCTCACTGTTGTTGACAAAAGCATTTGTTTGTTTTACCTTCATTCTTCTTATATATCGATTTCTTGGTTGTCTGTCGAGTCAGGAGAGACTGATAATATGTGTCTAGTGTGTTTTCAGGTTCTATGGGAGATACTTGGATGCTTCTCCTTAGAGCTGTCGACCCAGTGAGATAGTTTCCAGGACTATCTGTTTCTAGGAGTGTCCTCCTTAGTCCTGGCAAAGTTCTAAGAAATGATGGGAAACCAAACTGAGCCAAGCCAAAATGAAATGTAACAAAGCAAAACATTCACTTCTAACTCGTAAGAACCTGGATTTTAGCGGTTGGAATAAAAAAACAAAACAAAACAACCAGAAAATGAACCAGCTGATGCTCAGTGAGCAAACGCATTCTCTACATAATGATCAGAGATCTTTCTATGTAATATTTGTTTGTCACAACTCTGTGATGACAGTATTATTAGTTTTGCCTTATACTGAGAAATACTGATGATAATAAGTATATTCACAGGTTTACATAGGCAGAAACAGATTTTCAGCCTATACTGAATTAATGAATAAATAGAAACCGAATACAAAAGAATATGGTAGAGAAAACATGGCAATCAGGGAAGATCCATCGGAACAAGAATGTTTGAGCAGCTGCCTAGTATATGTGTGGCACCCAACCACGTAAAGGCCAGGGCAAAACACTTCTATCTAGACCTAGGAATAAGTGTGCAGCTTCTAGGCTGATGTCAGGAACAGAAAGAAATCTGCGTAGTTGGAACAAGGCAGGAGGGAAACATGCTACACAGATGCCACATCGTGGATTGCAAAGGCCAGTGGAGTGGGAGAGGCCTGTCAGAGGTTACTTCAGAACCTCACTAGAGGACCATGGCTTAGATGAGTAGTGGGGGTGTGAGGTGTGGGGGCTGGGCAGAAGCGGTGGACAGGTTTGAAATACATTCTGGAGGTTGAATTAACCTATTTCTAATGAACTTGATTAAGAGGAATACAAGAAAGAAGTATTAAGAAAAGCAAACGATTAATCCACAGAGCAAATGTACTAAGATATCTGAATGTGAACTTGTTACATAAAATTGTGCCCAAAAGTTTCAATTTTAAACATTTGAATTAATTATGGTGGGAAAGGAGGTAGAGCCTACTGGGATTAATGAGGGTACAAATACTTCTACTTTAACTCTAGGGAAAGGCATTTTGTAACACGACAATTTTTTCATTGTGGGTAACATTCATTCATTTGTTTAAAAATATCTGAATGCCGAGCAAAGTTGTAGGTACCGAAGACACAGCAGTTGAGGAGAAACTCAAACAAGTTCAGATTCTTAATGATGTCTACCTGTTATGGAGTTTTGTTTCCTATTTCCTACCAATGATATGGAATTTCATTTCCTATTTCCTACCAATGATCCCTTCTTCAGATGAGATCATAAGTCTGAGGATGTGTAAGTGGTTTGGCCGTGTCCACAGAGGCTCCACATTCTAACGTCTTGGTCTTGAGTCCATTATACTTGCTACAGATGCTGTGGCTGGACACTACCCTGTGGAGCCATCCACAGAAGGCCCTGTACATCATTGCCCCTTCCTTAGTGCCTGCCAGGTTCTAAGAAGTGATCGGACACCAAGCAGAACCAAACAAAAAGGACACGAAACAAAATAAAAACAGATAGGTTTCTCACCCTTAAGGAACCTGGATTTTAACAGCTGGGGGGTGGGGGTCGAGGGAACAGCTACCAAATGCTATCCAGACTGCTTTTGAATAGTCTCCCACATGGTGAGAACCTCTGTCTTTGGCGATTCTTGATCTTACTAAGCTGTTCATTTGGTTCATTCCTGTTTCATGTGAGCTGATATTTAATTTTGGTCTTCGCAATTACAGGATGTTAACAATGCAATTAGGATCGAAGAAGTGTGTCTAACACTCTTGGAAAACGCATCCCCCAACCACCGAAGTGCCTGAGTTCGCGTAAAGCACACAGAGTTTTTCTTCAGGCTCAGGTTTTCTGCCCCTCGCTTCACACCTACAGCTGTGGGTCTCAAAATTCAGCAGCGAGGTGGGAAGGAGGAGTCAGTCGCTTTGGGTGGGGTGACGTTGGCTCTATTCTTGAGCTTTCACTGGGCGATACAATCAAAGTTCCAGGAGAACCTGGGATGTCTGAGATGTTTGAGCTCTGAAGCTTCCACTAGAAAACACATTTATGATGAGTTATCTTAAATTAAATTTTAATGGCCTCTAACTTGTAGATAAGCACTCGACAGAAACAGTCTCCTGTGTGGATAAACATCATTAGCGTGTTTGGAGGAATACTTCTTTGGCTTCTACTTCCCCTCCGGGTTTGCTAACAGTTCCACGGATCCTTCTCTGCCTAATATGAATGCCAATAAGCTTTTCTTTCTGACTGCCCCAGCGTGCCTCCTGAGTTAATAGCTGGCTTTTGACTTGTCACTCGGGAAAAAAGAAGAAAAAGAGCTAGTTCTCCGCGGAGGTGAAACCTTACCTGCCATCCGCAAATGCTGGCTCTGCCAGCACCTGGTGATCCTTCAACTGGCAGGAGATCCTGAGAGAAAATGCAAAATCACAAGCCCACCTCCACAGCCTAGCAAGCTCCTGGCTTAGTCACCTCCGTGGGCTGAAGGCTGACACTGTACTGATGGGGGCCTGTGTACGCTCAAGAGTTCCTGCAAGGCAGCTGGGAAGGCTGGCCTCATACCACAGGAGGTGTGGAGTTTTGACTTCTCAATTTGCTCTTCCATTTGGCCAAAGCCTGCCTTTCTCCAGCCTACCTTTTCTGGATTGAGTTGAGGTGTGGGACCCTGGGAGAGAACGTGGAGACTCTTGGGGACACAGGGCTGCTGAAAAGGGCCACGTGGTTCAGCGACCTCTGCTCGTCTAAATGGCCACAGCTTGAATGACCTGATAGGTATATGGACATGCTCACCCTCCCTAAGACACAGGTTGTAAACCCCAGAAAGCTGGGACATGACAGGCAACATCACACCTTCTCATTAGGCCCTGAAAGGAGGTACCAACAGATAACCTTCATCCCATCCAACATACCTCTGGGATAAATCGGTTTCCCCCCAGATTAGTGTTCTGAGTACCTGTTTCTTGGTTTGTTTGTTTTTTGTTAAATGAGATTTTTGTTTTATCTCTGCTTGATCTCCAAGACAAAAAGTAGCATAAACAAAATTTTCCTATTAAAGTCTACGCATTCCTTTTTTCTTGCTGTGATAAGATGCTCGGATTAGTACTCCTTGAGGGAGAAAGGGCTTATTAAAGCTCCTAGTTCAAGGCTGCAGTTCATCCTGGTGGGGAACTCAGAGCAGTACAGGTTTGAGGTGGCTGGTCACATGGTCTCCAGAGTCAGGAAACAGACTGTGGGTAAGTGCCGTAGCTCAGCTGGCTTTTATTTTTATATAGTCTGGATCTTATCCTACCGTATATAGACACCACATTTAGAGTGAGACTTTTCACCTCAGTTAAGTCTATCAAGATAATCCCTTACTGACACATTTAGCTGCTTGTCTCCTAGCTCAGTGGTTCTCAACCTTCCTAATGCTAATTAATGACCCTTTCATGTCATTTCTTATGTTGTGGTGACCCCAAACCATAGAATTACTTTCGTTGCTACTTCCCAGCTGTAATTTTGCTACCGTTATGAATCATAATGTTAAATATCTGATACGCAGGAGATCTGATATGTGACCCCTGTGAAAGGGTCATTCGACACCCAAAGGGTCTGCGACCCACATGGTGAGAACCACTGTCTTTGGTGATTCTTGATCTTACTAAGCTGACAATAAGAACCACAACAGTCTACCAGTCACTTTGTTTCCTTAGCCAAGAAGATCGCCATCCACTTTCAAGCATGTTTTATGTGCTGTATAATGCTCCATCGCTATATAGGATATAAGTTGGAGGTTGAAATCTTAGGATTGCAGCTAAGAGTGTGGTCTGTGATGGGAGCGACCTCATGTGTTTAAAGATTGCTCTGCCTTGACCCTATCCTCGTGGACAAGGGGTTAAATGGCTAAGCTTCAGCTTCCTTATCTGGAGAGTGGATGTAATTATTTTAAGGTACTGTTCAGATGACAATATGAATCATATAACTAAGATATATAGCATGATGCCAGATGTGTGACAAGTACAAACACCAGCAGTGATATTCCTGAGTTCCCATCCCCTTCAGTAGGGTGAAAGCCACCTGGAGCAGTATATATCTGGTGATTGGTATAGAGGAGCTAAGTCATTGGGCCACCTATAAAAGTAAAGGGTGTATTGGTGAGTATATAATGTCCTTCATCAGGACATTTCACACATCGAGTGGATTTTAGCAAGAGTTTGATAAACATTCAAGGTATTTCTGAGTGAAATACTCAGATCATGTTAGATTGAACAAACCCAGTGTGTGTGTGTGTGTGTGTGTGTGTGTGTGAGTGTGTGTGTGTGTGTGTGTCTGTCTGTGTGTGTCTGTCTGTGTGTGTATACATATGAACACACATATGTGTCTGGACTTTGTTATACTCATGGTATTTTTCTCTTGATGCTCATTTTGGCTGATGACTCTAAAGTGATATGCTGTGTATGTTTCTCACACACCAGTGAAATAGTGTAATGCTATTAAATGATTACAGTTTCTAGGATGATTGCAATGTCAGTAACAGGGAATATCTTCTCAGTGCCATCCCCATGAACAGTGTTGGATTTCAAGAGGACTTTGTAGGAATGAATGAGTGAAAACTTAAAAATACGAAAAGGTATTGATTTCAGCATATCAAATTGATCACTTATCCAACTTTTGCTAGCAGAAAATTCTCCCTTTTTTTGATGTTCTTATAAATAATTTTGAAGTGTGCACCTTCAGAACTAGAACCAGGTAGCCCAATGACTCACAAAATGTGCACTGAGAGTTTCACTTTGTTGAAAAAGAGATAAGACAACAGTCATCCAGCTTTAGCCTTGGTACCTCGATTTGCAAGAGCTGATAAAATATTTTTCCTCTGCTGAGGTTCATCTCTTATAGTTACATATTACCAGACTGGTGTCTTTGCTCTCCAAGAAGCCCGTCTTGGTTCCTGGTGCTGTAATGGGATAAATCCATTCGATGTTGGCAAATTGCCAACTGGTTTGACACACATACAAATCTGAATGAAAACACTGCAGAAGTTATAATTGGCTGACATCTTCCAGTGGAAATTTCAGGCTGGCTCTTAACTTTTGATTATTCAAGTGTTACTGACCAAGTTGGGAATTAATCATCTGTCCCCTTTTGCATTATTACTTACACATTGAGAACTGACATTATATGCTAATATATTCTCCAATCAACCATGCCAGTCATTTTTTTTTTCCCTCTAGTGAAGCAAAAATATCTTTCCAATTAAAGGACAACTTGTAGATAGGAACTATCAACCCACAGACCCAGACATCTAGTACTTTGTCTCTGTCCCTGTTAGTCAGGGCAAAGTAACCTACTAGAGTGTTTGAACAGGATACAGCTGTGATCCTGCTGTCTCTGCCCACCACAGCGCATGTCAGTGAGAGTTTGAGGATTTGGGAAGAGGGTATTTATGAGTCAGTGGTCCACAGTGCTTTCATATCAAAGGGCAGAATTGAGAGCATAAGAATGAGCCAGAGAAAACAATACTGTATGGCTTTTTCTTCCTGTCCCCGCTTGCCTGAATTTTTATATAAACAACATTAGATTCAACTGACTGCAAGATGAGGGAAAAGAGAAATAAATGACATATGGGACTAGGTAGGATTACGCTGTTTTACACACTTTCATAGATTAAAAAACCTGCACACTCACTAAAACATATTTCACTTTCTAATGAATATCCTCATACCCCCCTCTATTCTCTTAGTATTTTAAAACTCACAAGGCAGAGCTTGACAGCCTTCCAATTACATTCTATCCCCAGTTCAGCAGTGTCTGGAGCTTCCTGGTGTTCAACAGAGCTAACATTGTGGCATCTTAGCTGCTGAGGGGCGGACAGTTGGCCTTGGTTGTGGTAAAGTCAGTGGCTGTTGATCAGAATTGATGTGACCTCCCCAGCACACGCTTGCAGCTTCCTCCAGCAACTGCCTTTTCCACATAGCTGGGAACATTTTGAGCCCCCGGACTAAATGTATTCATCCATACTTGCCAGCCATATGGAGCAGGCTCTAAGATTCAAGGCAAGGGGCGGCACTTAGAGCTTCGGAAGATGCAGCGGAAAAGAATTAATTCAGAAGCAGAGGATGAGAGGTGGGAGAAATAGCTTGTCCAAGGACTGATCCATGAAGCTAGTGAAAGAGTGAATGTAGACAGAGAGGTACAGCAGCAGAGAAAAAATAAAAAGAGAGAAGCACAGACAGACAGACAGACAGACAGACAGACACACACACACACACACACACACACACACATGCGTTCTAGGCTAGGTTTGACACTTTGACCTGACCTTTAATATTCTTTGTTTTTTTTTCTGCAGCCTTTTAAAACAGATACATGACTTGTACTTCCTTTACAGGAATATTTAAAAAAAATTATTTATTTTAAAAAATAAAAACCCTGCAAACCATCAAAGCTTCTTAGAGAGAGCAATCACAAATCTTACCTATAAAGCACTCACTAACAGTTGTTAAGAGTATGAGGGAGAAGCATGTCCATAGTGAATCTGGTCACTTTTATGTCAAATAAGCAGCCACCAGCTGCCACAATAACTGCATTTTAAAATTCTTTTGAATAACCTCTGACTAATCCCAGCTATTCTCTGTGACACTTTTTATTCAAACTTTTCTTTTTTTTTTAATGAAGGAAATGTGGGCTGGGGAGAGACCAGATCAAAAAAGAAA
Source organism: Peromyscus melanophrys (assembly GCA_902168415.1). NCBI lineage: Eukaryota > Metazoa > Chordata > Mammalia > Rodentia > Cricetidae > Peromyscus > Peromyscus melanophrys. Next base: position 50,795 of record CABHPR010137374.1, on the reverse strand, counting down.
AAGATTTCTTGTATTTTTTATATGTAATATATCTTTTAAAAAGTAGTTTATTTAAGGATAAAAGAGTCCCTGGACATCTATGAAATATAAATCTTGCACAAACAAATAAACAATGGCATGTGGTTGCTCTGGCTAGGAGTATCAGTCATACGTAATGGAAAAAGAAATCCCATTGTTTGGAAATAGGTCCTCATGTAATCTTAAAGATTTATTACTAAGTACTTACTCATAGGAAGAAAATGTTAGGATTCATCTCTAAAAACCTTACGTTGATCAACTTTATAACTGGTGAACTTTTGTTCCACTAAGCACACATATTGCATTGAAAAATAAAGAACATGTGGCCAAATATATAAATAAGCAGTAAATTCTGTAATGCAGGCAATGATGAAAGTATTGCCTAGATACTAATCTTCCCTTGATAACTACCCTGCTATCTTCAGGCTAAAAGCTCTAAGTCAGTGGTTCTTAGCCTTCCTAATGCTAGGATGCCTTAATACAGTTCCTCATGCTGTGGTGACCCCCAACCAAAATTATTTTTGTTGCTACTTCATAACTGTAATTTTGCTACTATCTTGAATCTTAAATGAATATCTGTGCTTTCCAATGGTCTTAGGTGACCCCTGTGAAAGGCCCAACTGACTGCCAGAGGCATGGTGACCCACAGGTTGAGAACTGCTACTCTAAGGCCATGATTCTTTTGAAATAAGGCAGAGACTCTCTGATTCTAATTTGAAGGGACTCCCTCATTCTTGCAAGTAACATACAGTTTTGAAGACTCCTCTTCAGACATTGAGTGAAAGAGAAGGAAGCTGCTGTTCCTGTTATTTAGAAATTGTGGGAAATCCTCCACTGGAATACAGGAAACCATAATTTGTAATTGATTATTAGTCTTTAAATGAAAACAGTCCAGTGAGCCATTTTATATGGAACACTGCCTGTGAGTTCTAAGCAATAACTGGTAGCAGAATATGTCCTTAAGAGTGAGTCTGTTTTCAATTCCTGTCTCTTGCTATGTCAACATCTTTGCTCATGGTCACTTAATCCACGTTGATAATCCTGGGACTGGTGAGAGGTTCAGTGGGTAAGGGCACTTGTCACCAACCCTGCCAAACAGAGTTCAGTTTCTAGAATAGTTTTGTCCTCTGACCTCCACACAGGCACAGTGGCATGCCTGCACACCGTACTGTCTCCACCCCCACCAGACACAAAACAAATGCAATCCATCCTTGCTAACAATCTGGGTAGCGGGTCACTGAATAGCTTCGAACCTAGCACTCTGAAACACGTATGTACAAATTGTGAAACCCATAGGACCAAATGTTGACAAGTACAGAACCCTTCAATGTAGGGTCCAGCAGTTGGTGAGTCTGGGAAGGGCTGCAGTTCTTTGAAGATTGGTACCAAATGTTCTAAAAGCAAGAGTGGTGGATTTTATAATTTTGGAAGATCTTAACACGTGGTTATTGAAATCAGAAACGTACACATGTACCAGAACTAGTCATTTTGAGAGCATTAGGGATTTTTCTTTTCTTGATTCTCTTTCCTTCTTAAGTTCTTCTCTTTTCCTCCCTCCCTCACTCCTTTTCTCCCTCTTTCTCTCTTCTCCTTCTATCCCTTCCTTCCTCTCTTCCTTCCTCCTTCTTTCCCTCCTGTAGCTAGAGTTTTCCTGCCTGGCCCACAGTCAGGACAAATCTCTCTCACCTGCCAGTCCCACAGCGGCTCAGACCCAACCAAGTAAACACAGAGACTTATATTGCTTACAAACTGTATGGCCGTGGCAGGCTTCTTGCTAACTGTCCTTATATCTTAAATTAATCCATTTCCATAAATCTATATTTTGCCACGTGGCTCGTGGCTTACCGGCATCTTCACATGCTGCTTGTCCTGGCGGCGGCTGGCTGTGTCTCCTTCCACCTTCCTATTCTTTTCTCCTCTCTGTTAGTCCCGCCTATACTTCCTGCCTAGCCACTGGCCAATCAGTGTTTTATTTACTGACCAATCAGAATAATTTGACATACAGACCATCCCACAGCACCCTCCCTCTCTTTTATCCTTCCCTCAATTCAATTTTCTGATTTACAAGATAAAATCAGACAGTCTCAGGACCTGCTACACTTGAGAGCACACTACATTCCAGGTACCCCCTATGCACATGCCATGAAATTTTCACAGGATGCCTTTGAACTGGAGGTTACTACTCTGCTTTTATAGATGGTCATAGGTCCAAAAGGGGCAGAGCTTGAGTTTGAACTGAGCCAAATCTCACCCAGAGCCTCAGAACTGTGGCTCTGGAACATTGTAGGCAGTTATGCCCTATCTACTAGGATATTTGTGTTTTAGCCAAGTTTGTTACAAAGCGCATTTATCTGAAGGAAACTCCCCTTCGATAAGGGTTTATGTTATATTGTTTGAGTCTGCTTACCAGTATTCAAGTTTTACAGGGATTGGGACTGTGTCTACTGTTTTCATTGTAGACATGGTACCTGGAAGGTTGGGGGTTGCTAAATAAATATTGAATACATGGCTGCGAGAAAAACCATCTGTAGACATAACAGAAGCATAGTGAACTGTGAGTAGTATGTATTTTTACAGTAAGAGTACAATCAATTAATTGAATATTTGAATTATTTAATATTTATGTAAATGATGTGATATAAAGAATGCAATATTTAAAATGATAATTTTTGTATACAGAGGCTACAAGTCAGCATCAGGGGTCTTCCTTAACCACTGCTCCACCTGGTTTTTTTGGAACAGTGTCTCTCACTGAACTCAGAGTTCACCAGTTGGGTAGACTTGCTAGCTAGCAATAGCAAGGTGAGGAATCTTCCTTTCTACACCCACCCCTTCACCCCCAGCACTGAGATCACAGGCACATGTTAGGTCCCTGGCTTTTTATGTGGGTGCAACGAGAGGATCTGAACACGTCTCTTTTTATTTTATCTTATTTTTTGGTGGAGGAGAAGGTTTATTGTAGATAAAAGGGAGAGCATAGGCAGAGACAGAGGCATTTGGAAGAGTCCAGAGTGACCATGACTTGGAGCGGGCCATGTGGGAAGAGGAGGGAGGGGGAGGGGGGAGGGGGGAAGGGGAGGAACTGCTGACCAAGAGGGGCAGCCTGGGCTAAGAGACTGACTTGGAGAGTAAAGTGTAGACCAAAAAGGGCTGAACTCGAGTCTTTATGCTTGTGTGGTAAACATTTTATGGTCTGGACCCTCTGTGCAGTTCTCAAAATAATAAAATTTTATTTTGTAATATTTAGTAATAAAGTATCTGAAAATCAAATATATATCATAGACATGATACATGCTAACTTTTTTTTAAAAAATCAAGCCTTAAATACTAAATTATTTCAGCAAGCTTTTATTAATTTCATTTTAACATGTATAACTTAAAATTCAGAATAAATTTTCTTATTTTTAACTATTATTGAAACTTGCTGAATTCTTTTTACTGTGTTTATTTTGGAAATCAGTGATTCCATCTCTTTATAGGTCTGTCTATAGCTTCTCAGTGTGTTTAAATTCAGGAACACTGGGTATCCGCTATTGGATCTTTAGGATAAACATGTAGGGACTTGGGAAATTCTAGTGGAAAGAAAAGGAAGAAAAGACCAAAGGGGCCAGGCGGCGGTGGTGGCACACGCCTTTAATCCCAGCACTCGGGAGGCAGAGCCAGCCAGATCTCTGTGAGTTCAGGCCAGCCTGGTCTACAGAGCGAGATCCAGGACAGGCATCAAAACTATACGGAGCAACCCTGTCTCAAAAGAACAAAACAGGGAGAGAAAAGGAAAAGGGAAGGGGAATGAGGAAAAGGGGGAGAATAAAGGAAGAGTAGAAAAAAATTAGTTCTCAGATTTGAAGAAAGTCGAAGACCCAGTGGCACATATCTCCTGAGTTCTGTAAGCATCGGAAACTACACATCCCCCAACAAGGAAAGTCCACACACAGCTGCCTCTTTCCTAAAGCTTATGTTCTTATTCATCCTTCAGCTAGAACTTACTGAGCACAGAGAAGTGCCAGTCACTCACTGTCTGGCATCTAATAACTCTTTTATTGCCGAATTAGTGGGATTAGCCATGTGATTGTGGCCATGAAGATGCATTTATGAATGAGCAACTGCATCCCCAAGTTCTGGGAGGCACAGCAAACTTGGATCACCTTGATGGCCTATTGATCCACCCTGACTCAGTATTTGGATACTCATATTGCATGTATTAATTTACTCAGATGCATCTGAAGTAACTTTATCTTCCCAGACATGAATCTCTGGGTTGTTTCTACATCTCACACCAGAAAACATAAAGTTCTCACCCACAGAAGTACAAGTAGAACACAGGTCCTGTGACTCTCAGTTCCAATGTACACACTAGATAGTCTTTCTATTCCCCATAGTCAACAGGAAGTCAGTATTTATGAAACACCCCCAAAGAACAAACTACATAAAGCTCTCGAGTGAGAATAATCTTTGGGGTTATACTTGTGTTTCCCTTTCACTGAAGGAAGGAGACATTTATTTATGATGCCTTTCCAATCAGCGCATTAAAATACTTAACACGAATATACCTTCTAAGCAAGGGCCAAATCATTGAATTCATGAAGAGCCCTTTGCAAGCTCAAATTGCACAAATGATTAGTCTCGTTGCTCTTGTTGAGTGAAACAAACAAAAAATACTATAATTCCTCCCTCTTAAAATCCAAAAATTATGTAAATTGCATATCACTTATTTACTCAAGCATCATTTCTTTGAAAAAAAATTTCTGAGGTTGTGGGACCAGGAAATGAAAATACATAAGATTCTTGATACTTTTGTGAGAATGATCATGGTATTAAAGATTTCTATCCAAAGGGTCCATTGGGCTTTTTTCTAATAGGCTAGAAATCTGTCATATTTCCTGCTCTTCTTTATACCTAGTCTGCTAGCTGAGCCACTCACAGATTGCTTAGCAAGGGTGTGGTGCTTCCAGAACTTGTCAACATTTAATCGACGCAGCTAGGGATAATCTGGTCTTGAATGAACCATGGGGTACATTGTGCCGAAAAATCCCTGGGTTTGAAATCAAACGCATCATGATCGGAATCTAGCTCACTAACGAGCAACTGAGAACACCTTTAACTCCCATGAACCTCAGTTGTCCAATCTATAAATAAGATTCCCCACTTTTCTCTTGCAGAGTTAACACATGTTTCAAGACCAAAAACTGGATATGGAAATTACAAAGCTCAATTTTGCTGTGCACTGGGAACTCAGCAAATGGTTCTCTTTCCTGGATTCTCCCTACACTAAGGAAGGAAGCAGGGAGAAGATGAGGGTCAGGGAGACCGAGGACTGGGGACTGAAATCATTGGAAGCTACAGCCTTGACGCCTGAGCACATTCTGCACTTCACAACATCATTCAAAGCAATTATTCTCTAATGAGGTTCATCATTAAAATCCTTTGGAATTGGGCCTGGACCCCAAGCTCACATGCTGGCCTAAGATGAGCCTCCAATTCAGACCCTGACTGAGCATTTTGTAATAGAGTCTAGAAATCCATGTTTTTTTGTGATATGGAGGCTCTTAACTTAGGCCATATGACAAGAGGAGACTGTACAGCTACCAAAAATCATGTTCGTGCAATAAATATTTTGGGATGAGCAAAACAGAAGTACATGAGTAAGGGTCCTAAAACTTACCTCAGAAGCTAGTGATTGCTAGCGTTGGGTTGAATAATGTGATTTGGGCCCGAAAAGTAAAATTCCCAGACACATTGCACAGAGATGCTTCAAGCATTATATGATTACAATGTGTCATAATAGTCCAGGGGGCGGAGATTATGAGCAGGAGAATGCTCCTGTTTGAATGCTTGTGTCCCTTCATGTTGAACTTTATTCTCTGATACAACAATAAGAGTTAAGTTGGATGGTGGTGGTGCACACCTTTTCTGCCAGCACTCACAAGGCAGAAGCAAGCAGATCTCTGTGAGTTCGTAGTCAACTTGGTCTACAGAGCTAGTTCCAGGACAGTTAGGGCTACACAAAGAAATCATGTCCCAAACAACCAAAACCAAAACCAAACCAACCAAAAAAGTTAAGCCATGAGGCAGTTAAGTGATGAAGACTTCTGTCATGGATAACAGAAGGATTAGAGGGAATGATGTAGGCTCTTTCGCTCTTGAGCTCTTCTGCTTGCTCAACATTCTTCTTCAGAACATAGGACACTCTAGGCCTCAGCTCAGAAGTACAGAGCAACCCCAATCAGACACTGTACCAAGGAGTGCCTAGACCTTGGGATTTTCTGGTCTCCAGAACTGTTTAAAATGTATCTCCATTGTCCATAAGTAATCTAGTTGAGGATATTTTGTTTCAGCAGCTCAAATAAACAGTGGAATGAACTCAGGAAAAACCACTGAAATGTTGGAGCGTAGTAGGAGGAAGGACTCATAGGCTACAGGGAACACTTCATCATTTTCATTAAAATTACTCGTAGAGGTTGCCAACGTCCCTGCCCTGTGCTGTGGGGAAATAAGGAGGTAGAGGCTGGAGAACCTTAGCTCCTTCTGGGTTTAGATGTCTCGTCTACCAAAAGGCTGCTTTATGACGGTGTCACTCAATGGCTTCTCTCCTCTGGAGCCCTGCTGAGGTCAAGCAGGGAGGCTCCACACATCTTTGGACACTTTTAACACATGCCCCAATGAGGATCTGATCCTCAAGTGTGCTCAGAGGAATTTATGAGCCTAACTGTTGAGTGAAATAAGGGCCTACCATCAGCGAAGTTTGAGACCGGCAAGACACTCAGTAAAGACAAAGAGGTTTCTTCAGGTATTTCTCCCCACCTCAGGTCTCTAAACAAACTACTGTGTATTGTGAGTCTTGAGATAGACAGTTTTCTCCCCGAAATTTCTGACCACAGTCCTTGCATTAAATGTCTGTCTGTCTGTCTCTGTCCGTCCATCCGTTCCCCCCCCCTCTCTTTCTCTCTCTCACACACACAGACACACAGACACACACACACACACACACACACACACAAGCACGCACACACACACGCGCACGCACACATGCGTGCACACACTCACGCACACAGTGCTAGAGTCAAACCCAGGGCCTCAGATACCTAAAACACATGCTTTGTCACTGATGTATCTCTCCAGCCCCTCTTGGCTTTGAAGTGATAGCTCAGACAGGCATAAAGGGAACTTACTGGCTCAGAGAGCCATAAAGCCCAGGCTTTGTTGAGTCCAGAGGTCTCCAATGATGTCACCACTGTTTGTCTCTCTCCATCTCTTGGCTCAGCTCTCCTCTGGGCTGCTTCGTCTTCACAGTCTTTCTCCATGTGGTGGTCCTTGGCAGCTCTAGGTCTGCATCCTACTCTCCGCTATAAATTTCACTGTGGAAAAATCTTCACTGGAGAACTGAGCTTATCTTAAGTGAATCATGTTTGAATTTAGAAGTGTTTAAAATCCTAAATAATTAAGTTAAGATGACAGAAATACAAAACATAAGTTCTGAATACCCCGCGTTTTGTATTAAAGCCTTCTTAATGGCAGTCTATGGTATTGATGCATGCTGGTTTAAGATGGAATGCAATTGCCATTGGAAGCTGTTCTTCGGAAAGACCCACGTACATGGGAACTCAACTGCTTTCCAATTCTCTGACATTCCTCTCACCCCAAACTTGTGCTTTTATAATGTACTGTGTTTTTTTTTTTTTTAAATTGCTTCCAATGTCTTTAAGTTAATGAAATACGCTATCAACATACTGAAGTGAGCCTGTGACTCATACTGTTAATTAATATACTACTTAAGATGAATTCTTGTGTGGGCGTATGTGTTGTATGTCTATTTGTTTGTGTGTGTGCAGATGTGAATGCGTATATGTTCATGAGTGTGTGTGGAGCCCAGAGGTCAGTACCAGGTGTCTTTCTTAATGGCTATCGGCTTATTTTTGAAATAGTCTCTCACTTAACCTGGAACATGATGATTTGGCTAGATTGGCCAGTTCCCATCAGGGATCCTCCTGTCTCAGCCTCCTCAGCATTGTGGTGACAGGCATAGGCGGCTCTGCTTGGCTTTTATGTGGCTTCTGGGGATCTGAATTCAAGTCTTCATGATTGCATTAGAAGCTCTTTATCACTAAACCATCCCCTGACCCTAAAATGGAATCTTAAAATTCTTCGTCGATTACTGCCCATTACTTCTGTTCATAGGTTTATTTTAAGGTATTGTTTTGTTAGAAAACCATGGAGAGCACATCTACTTAATTTTTTTTATTAAGATTTCACCTTTTGAACTTATGGCTAGATGCTGAACATATTTGACAGTGAATCACAGGATTCTTCATCAGGGTTCCAAATTGCTTCTGAGTCATCCCCATCACCAAAATGGTAAGAACTGCCGAGCAGCCAGTATGAAAGGGACTTCGTGTAATTGGTCAGCTGGTCATCATTTCCATGTTCAAGATGGGAATGGTAATGACTTTACATGTGGGATATTTGGGGGAGAGGTCCATTTTTCTAACCCAAGGAAATGATTACGGTAAGTTAGAGACTTAGTTCCGGGGAGAAGGTTCGTGTCTCTTCCCACATATTGCTCTGTCTTGATGACAAAGTAGGAAGAAAACCACATAACAGTGAAGTCATTAGGGATATATTTTTTCTCTCGGAGTACTTAGTATTCACCAGTAATAATATCTTGAGAGATTTCACGAGACTATAACACAGTGGTTTTTCAACCTTTCTAAATCTGCAGCCCTTTAACATAGTTCCTCATGTTGTGGTGACCCCTACCCCCACCTTAAAATTATTTTGTGGCTACTTTATAACTGTAATTTTGCTGCTGTTACTAACTGTAATGTAAGTATCTGATATGCAGGATATCTGATATGAGACCCCTGTGGGGTTGCGACCCTCAGGTTGAGAACCACTGCTTTAACAGCTTCTGAATCATTAAAAGGAGATCATATGATGTGTAACTGAAACAACTGAGTACTATTATTGCCTTCATTGCTGACACTACTTATCTTCATGAAATGCGGAAGTGGACCTTCTTTGAATTATTTGATCAAACAGAATACTCTGCAAGATGATGGACTGAATAAAACGGATCTCTTTGACTCAATCCTTTCTGAATAAAAACACTTAAGTTCCTTTCACATAAAAGACCCTTTTGGGTAGCAGCTACCATTAATTTCCAACAGCTCTATTCAGGTCATGCCATTTAATCTTCATGATAATGGTATAAAAGAAATAGTATTTTTTTTTAATCATCGCTCTTACAAAGAGAAATTGAGACATAAGGATGTCAACTGACTAATTCTTCCAAGCTCATAAATGGCAAGGACTGGCTAGGCAATCCAACTGAGAACCAGTATACTTGGCTATAGATTAATTGCCAGTATTGCCTAAAGCACGCTCATCAATGGAACTTTCGAATTTGCCTCCAATGTAAAAGAGCGTGCACATGTAAAGTGCACGCACATGCACATGTGTGCTCGAGTGCAATCGGATGATGCCGCAGCACATTTTGGTTGTTGCATGCCTGTTGTTCTCCTGACTTGGGTTACAAAGACTTTAACAAAGCTCCCATAAATGAGAGACCAAGGAAATAAGAATCTCATATTTGTACTGTTCCACTAATAAGCTTAATAACAATAATCCACAAACATCTGCAATCATAAAATAAAAACTTCATTACCATTTCAATGCAGTCACCACAAATCCTCAGGTTAGCCAGTGCGCCAGCTGTGTTCTGGTGCTTCACAGCACAAAACAGCAATTCATTCCAAATTACCACTCTCTGTTAGCGACTCTTGCTCCTTGGCATCCTTCCCATACACTCCTGCTGTTCCGATCTATTGTTTCTCCTCCCTAGAAGCTTTTCAGTTCTTGGGAAAGCTTGAAGGATTGTCTTGTGAAAAGCTTGGCTAATCTAGCTTCTGATAGCCCACTATTTGTCTTCCTCCAGCATTTTGGATATTCTCAACTTTTCTTTTTCCTTTACCCATCGGCATTTCACAAACAATTCTGGAAGGTATTTAGAACACCTCGCCCAAAGGGGGTAATTGGAATTCACGAAACTTACGCTTTTTTTTTTCTTCTGGCTTGTGAAATGTACCAATCCAAGATGCAGATAACGAGCTTCCTTCTCTCTATAGGAGCTGTGGATTTGAGAAAACCCCCTCTCCATCCTTCCTGCCATGGGCCTCTAAAGCATCAAATTCCATATCAAATTACAGAGAGCTTCCTTCTGAGAGTTTATGGCCTTGGAACAGCAGGTTGAAAACCAGATTTGGGGGGAAATGAAGGATGGTCTTTGACTCAGATGTAACATATATACCAGCTCATAGAAACTTTATACCACTTAAGAGTTCTGCTTAATAGGCAGTTTATTTTTATGCTGCAAAAATACTTATCTATTCTCTTTCATCTGGAGCTTAAACTTTTTGCAATCCTGGGTACAAATGAAGAGTAGGAATGAAAGCATATTTGATCTTAGTTTTACTGACATGTAAGATTCCGGGAAAACATTGTCCTTTGAATTAACTCTTTCGGTGCAGAGAATAAGCAAGAAATTTATTTCTTCTGAGGATATGGAGCCCCAATAAGTCTCAAGGTCATAAGCTCTCATTCTCATAATAGGTCATTAAAATTTTTTTTGTAACCCTTTCTGTTACAAATCAAGGGTTAATTTACATATTTGACATTTTTTTTTCATCAGGAAGTATAGACAAGTTGACTGCTTGTAAAACATAAAAGCCAAGGGTATGCTATTGTGTTATTGGGCCTCTTTCTTTACTGACAGTGTTAGACAGCTCTTGTTTTGGCAGATGGTAAACTGTATGGTGTGGGTTCAAGTTCGAAAGACAACATGACGCCTGTTCCCATCGTTTATCCACAGATGCGCATATTATGGGTTGTAGCAGAGTAATCTCTATAGTTAGACTGTGGATGGACGCAGGCATTCTTCAGCACTACAGTCATCTCAGTGTGCTTGGCTGGCCAAATTGTAGCATCTGAAATGCTTATTTTTAGGAGATCCCTCTGAGTAAGTTGTGGTCATTTTGGGGACATCTTTAAGAATCCCGTTACTCGTGAGATGACAGATTTTCACGATGCACGTGAACTCTCAGAAATAAGGTTTGTGCTAAAGAGCTGAAGGGGATAATTTTGAATTTACTATATGAAACCTTACATTGTCATCATCCCCAAATACGACCTTGAACGTACCACTGTCAATTTGCCATTTTCCCGTGGATTTTTTTTTTTTTTTTGCAACTGACAAGATTCAACAAATGTCACTCATAAAAGGGAAGGGCACGTCTTAGGATGCTGAGCACCAGCTGTTCATGCTTGCACCAGCGTCGGTATCATTTGAGACATGGATTCTGGGAGGAAGGGAAGAATGAAACCCAGATGTAACGACTCTGTCCTTCTACAGGGTCTGACATTCACCATTTGTGGGTATAGGGTAGAAATGATGAGTTATTTAAGATGCTGGTTGCTGTCTCTTGGAAGCCAGTTCTTTTCTAGTGAGAGACAGAAAGGAAGTGGATCCAGAGGGGAGGGGTGGGGTGGGGAAGAACTGGGAGGGGAAACTGTAACCAAGATATGAGAAAAGAACCTGTTTTCAATAAAAGGGAAAAATACAAATAGTAATAATTAAAACATTATTATTTTTACTATTATAATAAAATATAACAATAAACATGAAAATATAATGTTATATAATATATTAAATGTATTAAAAAATAAAAATATAGTAAAATAAAATATAATAATAAAATTTTTAAATTACTTTTTACTATTGTAATTGGAATAGAAATAATTCAAGTAATAGCTTCTTACTTGAAACAAGCCCTCTGTCAAAAGCTTTCACAGTATATATGCACACACACACAAAGATTCATTTTTGTTTAGAAAATACCTGTATACTTGATTATATATTAAAAACCTGTGCCTGGCGGTAGTGGCCCATACCTTTAATCCTACCACTCAGGAGGCAGAGGCAGGTGGATCTCTGTGAGTTCAAGGCCAGCCTGGTCTACAGAGCAAGTTCCAGGACAGCCAGTTCTGTTATACAGAGAAACCCTGTCTTGAAAAACCCAAACCAAACCAAACCAAAATAAAACAAAAGCCAACCAAACAAACAAACCTATAAAGACATGGCACACGCCTTTAGTCCCAGCACTCCGGAGGCAGAGGCAGGCGGATCTCTGTGAGTTTGAGGCCAGCCTGGTCTACAAAGTGAGTTCCAGGAAAGGTGCAAAACTACACAGAGAAACCCTGTCTCGAAAAACAAAAAAAGACATGGCGTTATTTTCTACAGTGTATAGTGAATCAACCAAATACAATCTCCATTACCTAGGGATACACAATTTAATTCAAAGGTCTGGATACTGTTAGGCATAAAAATGCAGGGGAGACAGCTAATATTTTTGAAGAAAACCTTGATTAAAAAAAAAAACACAAATAATGTTGATGTTTTGTAGAAGAGATAGTCAGGCTCACACTTCTTTTTTTTTTTTTTTTTTTCCTGAGACAGGGTTTCCCTGTGTAGCTTTGCACCTTTCCTGGAACTCGCTTTGTAGACCAGGCTGGCTTCCAACTCACAGAGATCCACCTGCCTCTGCCTCCCAAGTGCTGGGATTAAAGGCATGCGCCACCACCGCCTGGCCACTTCTTGTTTTAAGGGTTACATCGGACAGGTCTTTCTACAGTTTGATATTTATTACTTTTTTACTTTTCTCTCTTCATGTGTGTGTGTCCTTACAATTGAATCTAGAACCTTGCACATGTTAGGCCAGAGTTCTATCACAGACCTATAACATAAGCAGCATCCCCCCCAGCCCCTTTCAAAATTTTGAGATTGTAATTTAAATACAGTGCTTCTCTCTTCCCTAAAATATATATATTATGAATTATAACCGGTCTGGTCCATATAATGCTACCTGTATGTATGTGTTTAGGGTTGACTGTTGGGCTGAGGATTACCAGTTGATGTGCTCTTCTGTGGGGAAGGCCAGTTCTTCCAATCTCAGCTCTACTCCTCAGTTGGCTGTGGTTCTTTCTGTATGGTTGAGGCCTTGTGGGCTTTTCGTCATCCAGTGTGGCATGTTCCCTGGTGTCATCCTTGTTGAGTTCGTACTTGGGTGGTCATGTTGGGGAGAGTTTATGGTTATAGCTTCTGATATTACTAAGAGACACCATCTCACAGCAACCTCCCTGATCCTCTGGCTGCTGTTACATTTGTTCTGCCCCTCTTCTGGCCACGTTCCCCGTACCTCAGGCGCGGGAGTGTTGTGTGGTTGTGGCCACTGGGACTGGGCTCCACAGCTCTGCGTTTTGATTGGTTGTGTTTTTCTGTAGTGGTCTCTGTCTGTTGCAAAGAAAACTTTCCTTGAAAGGACTGCACTTATCTGTGACATCAGGGCAATTTTGTTTATAGATTGTTGTTAGGGATTATGCTGGTTTAGTAAATTAGTGGTTGTAGATTCTCCTCCAATAACCATGACTTCTAAGATGTTTTTTGAGACCAAGTCCCAGACTAGCCTCCAAATTACAATCTTCCTGCTTCACTTTCTTCTGTTCTGAGATTATAGGCATATACTACCATGCTGGACACTTCACAAGCAATTTAGACTTACATCCTTAAAACTGACAACGAAGTTTTTTCTGAACACTTTTCACGATGACTTTTGGATGAGTAGATTTCTTTAGAGTGTTCTTATTGAACAAAGGACAGATATGTATGTCGCAGCACCATTGAAATGCCTTTAGGTTGCTAACAATGATTTATTCCAATCTGAAGGTCTTTCTCAACTTCCCTGCAGTACAGAGACAGGCTAAATTCATCATTATTAAAAAAAAAAAGATGTGTAAAGATGCCAAAAATAATTTGGAAATTGGGGATGAAGGCAGAATTGGAAATGGGGGGCCATAAGAAGAGGATAATGAAAACTAGTAAGATTAAATTCAGCTTATTGAAATAATGAGTCTGATCATTCATGCCTTTGGGGGGAAACTGCCACTCCATTCTGGATAGAATTCCTATTTTTGAAAACTGAAAATTTGCTAAAGTACTAGATGCGTCCAAAATTAGCTTGTAAAATGCTTGTAATAAGTAGCATCTCCAGATCATGGCCCAATGGCATTTCGTGTGGATCTTCAGTGAAAAAATATCTTACAGAGGTTCAAGTACAATTATGAAAATGTCTTCCATTTATTCAGCATTCTATTACCATCTTTTGCAAATTTAATATCGTACTGAGCTGTTATGAGCCAAAGCATAATATATTCTTGTGTCTGGCAAGGACACTCAGCTTCTGTACGTAAGAACCAAGGAAGGCTGTCCTAAAATATAGTATGTGAGATTCTTTTGAAGAGCAACACCTCGGTGATGCCATGATTGATCACTAGCCTCACAATTTATCTCATGGGATGAAAGAAGAACTGAAGGACGTGCCTGTGGCATCTGAACCCTATCTAGTAATAATTAATTGAAACTGTATGGTTTTAGAAAAACAGAAAAGCAAAAAACAGGAACAGCAACGACAGAAGAGTCTAGAAAAAACGAGAACAAAATCACACCAGACAAAGCCTTCCAGTACAGTGTGTAGCACATAGTAGCTGCTCACAAAATGTCATTTTTCCTTTGGCCTGGAATTTAAAAACATTCTTCTTCCTCTGCTGGGATTACAGGCATGTGCTTCCACACCTGGTTGTTTCTTGACATTAAAAAACCCATCTTTTTTAGTAAATTGATTTGTTGATTGATTGACTGATGGATCAATTGATGTGTGAGTGCGTGCGTGCGTGCGTGCGTGCGTGCGTGTGTGTGTGTGTGTGTGTGTGTGTGTGTGTGTGTGTATGTGTGTGTGTAGGTCAAAGGCTAACTTACAAAACTCCATTCTTAGAACTTGGGTTGTCAGCCTTGACAGGAAGTACCTTTACCCATTGAACCATCTCATATCCTGACATTTAATGGGGACAGGAGTGTGAGATAAAGAGTGATTAAAAGGCATCCAAGAGAAGACTTTGTTTTTCTGGGATCTCTCTGTCGAGGAGGAAATAGCATTGACCTATCTACATTCTTATAGAGCCCTAGGTAAAGCACACTACAGGCTTCCAGCACCACCAGATGCACGTTCCACCACAACCCGCCTAACTTAGTATGTGGAGAAAGCAAAGCCTGCCTTCTCCAATGGAAACCGAATCTTTCATTGCTTTAAAAATCATTTTGAGCCAGCTATGGTGGCACACACTTTTAATCCCAGCACTTGGGAGGCAGAGGCAGGCGGATCTCTGTGAGGTCAAGGCCAGCCTGGTCTACAAAGGGAGTTCCAGGACAGCCAGGGCTACACAGAGAAACCCTGTCTTGAAAAACAAAACAAAACCAAAAAACAAGCAAAAATCAATTTGTTTATTTATTTATTGTTGTTGTTGTTTTTAAAGCACTAGGGATCCAATACAGGGCCTCACACGTGCTAAGCAAGTGCTCTGTTGCTGATTTTCACCCCAAACCCTGTTTTATTAAAATACAGCTAAAGCGTGAAACAAATGGTGATTTTAAAGACCATCTTTAAATTAAATACTTCACTACAAAGAATCAATGCGTTGAGTTCTCACCCACCCCCTACAATTATACCCAACAGTGAATAGATTCGCACCCCCCTCAACCCCCCAACAATTATACCTGAGTGACCTGCTGCGCCCTTGGTTTGACAGGATCTGTTGGAAAATTATTTGGGCTATTTTTAACATTTATAGAGTTCAAGGTAAATCCCAAACAGGGCTAGCAACCACAGGAATTTTCAAGCCTGTATGGCCCCGGATCTTTTAAATGACTCCAAGGAGTTACAGGCCTCCTTGAAATCAGATCTGACTTGATCCTGCCTTGAAGAAAATCCGGAAGCGATGAGTCAGTTTCTCCGGTTCCTATTGAGTGTTGTTAGGATTCTGCCACGCCTCCAGCTGCATGACTGCACATGCGCAGTTCAGTAACCAAGTAAGGGAGGGGCCTTATGTCTTACGTGTGCGCAGCGTGGTCACGCAATCTGCGCATGTGTGGCATAGCTCCATAAGCCTACCTGTGCATGTGCAGGGAAGTCCTTAAAAAGCCGGTCACAGACCAGACTCCTCCCCTCTCTTCTGCTCTTTCCTTCTCCCTTCTCTTCACATGTCTTTTCAACAGGCCGGGCCACAAAATATTTGGTCAGTAGCATGTGACGGAAGTGATGCTGTGTATTGACATCTGCAAATTTAATGTCACACTGAGCTGATACAATAAGCCAAAAAATAACATATCTCATGAGAAGCCCCAATAATATGGAAAGACCACATAAAGAAGGACTCGGTCCTTCAGTTGGTGAGCCCTGGGTAAGCTTCCTTCAATATGAGTGTGCACCATTTTGCATTTTAGTCCAGCTTGGCTTCTGAGAGAATATAGACTCAGATATAGGATGTGGAGTAATGACTAGCTAAGGCCAGTTAATGTTTGGTATCATTAGGAACAAATAAATAATTGTGGCTTTTCTATGCCACTAAATTTGGGAGTAGCAGGTCACACATCAAAATTCAGAGAAATTAAGCCCAATGACTCATATTTCTAAGGTTTATCTGACTCTCTACACCCAACTGTGACTCTATACACTCACATACCCACATGTGTTTGTTTGTTTTTGTTTTTCCTTAATTGTTGGAATGAATAAGAGTTAAACCTGAAACTATACCAGCAAAAGTCCTAAATACACTCAAATAACTTGAAAAATGTGATATTCAAAAGTTGTGATGACAATGATTAGTAATAGAAAGAACTGAGAGAGAGAGAGAGAGAGAGAGAGAGAGAGAGAGAGAGAGAGCGTGTGTGTGTGTGTGTGTGTGTGTGTGTGTGTGTGTGTGTGTGGCAGGGTTGTATTGGATTCATCTGGTCACTGCATCATGCCAGGGCACCCTAGGGGAAGTTCTTGGACTTCAACATTCTGCCCAGATTCTTTGAGTTGCACGAGAAAGCTTCGTTCTTTTATTATTTTCATATTGAATTAGAAGCTCTTTTACATAAATATAATTTTCTTCAGCATCTGTTGATTTTTTTGGACCATGAAATTTAGCAGGAAATTAAAAGCATGAAGATTTGCATAGCATAATGCTGAGTTATGCAAGTTTGAAATAAGTCTTTATCTAATTCTGTCACAAAAATCTGTTTTTTAGAAGCATAAGGCCTGACAAGCTCACATTACTCATATTCGCATTTGTGAATGCCACCTCATACTCCTCCCGAGATGATTTTATTGCTCACCAGTTTGAACAGCCAGTAGAAAATGCATTTGCCAACTGCCTCGGTCAGCTGCCAGTTGCTTTGGGGCTGCTTGGCCTGCCCTATCTCTTCTGCAGAGGACAGCTTGCCAAGGAAGTAGCAGGAGTGAGGAGAGAGTCAAGGTCAGAAGATAATAGACATGGCATTAACCCTGGTGGGAATCAGCACAGTCTATCTTGGGATACATTAATGGGGTATAAGGCTGAGCATTTAACCAGAATCATTCAGAAAAGTTGAATTTTGTACTCCATCTTCTGTCTTTCTTCTGATAAGGCAGTTATCGTATTCCAAGAGAAAGAACTTGCATGGAAAGCTGGCGAGATTGTTGCTTTTTCTAACTACTAACCAGAGAAAAGGACGAGTTCTCACTTAGGAGTGTAGGCCTTTGGTCTCTTGTTATGTCAAGGATACTGCTGCTAAATTACCATATTAAGAAAGGGCTGGTAAGAAAGGGACATAAGAAGTGCTAAGGGTAAGTAAGAAGACAGACAGCATGGGTGGAGAGAAAAATCACGTTTTGGAAACTCTGCAATGATTGCTTGCGGTAAATAATGAAGTAATATGAAATTTTTAAATACTGTCTACCATCAACCCTTTGAGAAAGGAAGGGACAGTAAAAGCATCACAAAATTCACTGGATTAAGAATCAGAAGCCTGCAGCATAGACCAGCTAACTCTCTGAGAGCCTGTAGGAAGTTATTTCATATGGAAGTATCATTGGGTAAATCGAATGGCTGGTATAATTGAGGGCTTCTGGTGCACCAGCAATCAGTTGTCCACTTCCGGTCTATGGTGATATATTGTGCATCCTAATATATTGTGCACCCCAATAAAGCTTATCTGGGAGATCAGAGGAATAGGACAAGCCATAGCCAACCTCACCTTACTGACTCCTCAGCTTCCAAAGAGAGCTACTTCCTGTATACCCATGCCTACATGCCTTTCGGTTCTGTATCTCACTTCCTCTCTCTGCCCAGCTACATCACTTCCTGTCTGTCTGTGCAGACCTCCATACCTCCATGGTTAGTGCTGGGATTAAAGGCATGTGCCACCATGCCTAGCTCTGTTCCCAGT
Organism: Peromyscus melanophrys; assembly: GCA_902168415.1. NCBI lineage: Eukaryota > Metazoa > Chordata > Mammalia > Rodentia > Cricetidae > Peromyscus > Peromyscus melanophrys. The sequence goes on along the minus strand of CABHPR010137374.1, from coordinate 32,425 downwards.
GTGGCCTTGAACTCACAGAGATCTGGATGGATCTCTGCCTCCTAAATGCCTGGATTAAAGGCGTGTGCTACCATTGCCTGACTTCTATGTTTAATAGAGTGGTTGGCTTTTTCCTCTGATCCTCAGATAAGCTTTATTAGGGTGCACAATATATTGGGGGACACAATCTATCACCACATTAGTTGGTAAGCTATGTCATGGCTTCCCAACTCTATTCATATTGGAAGCAGAGCCTATCCTTGCTTTTGGAGTTTTCTTACATCTAAGATTTTACCAAGCTGTGACTCTATGCTTCTTTTTAGTCTTAAATGTAGGAACCAGAGTTGATTTTTATGCTGTTTTTCATCTCTAAGAATGTCTTAGAAACCTCGTTTTCTGGGGTGTTTGGCATTAGAAATAGGGGTATAATTCTCGCTTTCACTCTGAACCCAATTATTGAGAAAAGAGAACTTATGTATAGTAGTGAATGAGAGCATTTCATAAGAATAGGTACATGGTGAGTTTCCTTCAATTGGGGCATGAGGGTAGGGACTTGAATTCTGCCTCTGGGTGTTCCTGTGAAGTGACCCATTTCAGAATCGAGGAATTGAAATTTTGCTAAAAGGCATGGATGTCTGTAGGCAGAGACGCTGGTAGCTCAGAGTACTTGAATAGATCCTCAAGACAGAGGAGAGTAGACACAAGCGACAATTATTTTTATAAAGACCAAGAAATGAATCACCCTACAGAGGTCACCGTGTAAGTCTTAACTGCTATCTGTCCTCTGAGAGGCCTAATGTGTTGTTTTAAAAATGATAAGCAGTGCTGGTTACCATGTGGACAGGTCACAAACCATGGCAAAACCCAGTATCAGAGCTTTATTAGGAGGAGAGGGAAGGACAAAAGAACCAAGCCTGAGGAAGAAGTATGTGCAGAGAGCAGAGGGGGGGCGGGGAGAAAAAGGAGGAGTCTATGTCCAGCTTTTTAAGGATTCCCGTGAACACGTGCAGGTGGGCTTATGGAGCTACACCACACATGCATTGATTGCGTGACCATGCTACATGCAAGTAATCACCAGCATGCACTGGTGGTGGTGTAAGACACAAGACCCCTTACTTAGCTGCTGAACAGCGCATGTGTGGCCATGCAGCTGGAGTGGGGCAGCAGAATCCTAACAAAACGTGTTTTACTTTTTTCTTTTCAAATACCATACGGAAGTGTTCTGCGATGTATACGACAGTAGAACCAGTTTTGTTTTTTAGGGATGGATGGATATACTTTGGCTATAGATTCCCTTTTGTTTTCGTGTTTCACAAATATCAGGAGTCCTAATCATATGTAGTTTTGGTTAGTCATTAACATACCTTCTAATCATCAGCACCTTTATTACCCCTCTAATAAGGGTTATACTATATACATATAGAAAGTATATGCCAAGCATGGTGCTAAGAATCAACACACTGTAACTCACGAAATTATTGATCCTATGCTATAGTTGTAAGGGTTTGGTCTTTAATTATGTCATCAGCCGCGGGCGGCGACCAGCCAGGGTGGGTGCAGTGCCGTTTAACACCAACAATAGTGCCATCTCACACAGAGGACCATTTAATCTTCAGGTCAGTGGTCAAACACCAGTGGGTAAATTTCTGGCCTGAAGGGGTTCACCGATGTCCTGATTTTGACAGGTTGAACATTTAGCCCCCTTCTTTCTCGATACCCCGTTCCTGGCTAAGACCAAGTCATTTTAAACTTAAAAGCTTTGTTTAAATACTACTTCCTCAAAGAAGTACCCATTTCTCAAGGGCCTGAACCTGTGCTCTTCAGCTATGAGCTCTTAATACTATCTCTTATAGTGAAGCAAGCCATCTCTACCTCTAATAAGTGGTGCTCTTTTAATAAAAAGTCCTCATCTCAAGCCAGGTGTGGCGGCAAATGCCTGTAATCCCAACACTTTGGAAACCTGGGCTGGAGAGGTATGAATTGGAGGCCAGCTTAGTCTACAAGGTGAGATCCTGTCCATGAACTCCTCCCTCAATCTTGACACTTCTGGTGAAAGGGGTGAAGTGTGTGTGTGTGTATGTGTGTGCATGTGCGTGTGCGTGTGTGTATGTGTGTGTATATGTGTGTGTCTAGATCAGGCCAACTTTACTCTTGATCGAGAGTGTGTGCTCGGAAGAGCTAACACTCAGAGACAGGGATGTACACTTGGTTTTTATTCTAACTCAGATGCTGACTGTGTTTTTTCCCCCCATTGGCTGGGGTCCAACCTCACAGTCTTTTCAATTGCCGTACAGGAAATGGAGGAAGGGGAAAGGATCATTGTTCCCAGCCATCAAATTCCTGGAAAGTAGCAGGGGGGCCTTTATGTAAACAAAGCCTTTACCAGTGTGGAGGATTAAAACATTTGCATAAAAGCCTTACAAGGTGGTGTGTGTGTGGGAAATACAAAGATTTGAATTCCTTGTCATAAACACAAGTTGTATAGTATTTAATAGAAAAAAACCACACACACACACACACACACACACACACACACACACACATATATATAATGTAATATTTCTTACAAATCCCTCCTCTTGGTTTTAAACAGTCTTTTCTTTAAACTCATCACATTTTGGCCGCTCTTTTTCTGTCCTATCTTGGGGTAAGAAAGTACAATAGGAAGGGAGTACCTGTGACAGCTGACTCAGTTCAAAGAATTAATTATCCCATCTAGCCCGTCAGTGTAGTTTGAAGTAAACCCGCCTTCCTAGGTATGATCTTTTGGCCAGGAGATTGACCCGACCCCACTGGAATAGTAGGCCAGCACTCAGGCTGGCGATTAGCTTCTCTTGAGCAGAAGGAATTTTTTCAACAGGCCTTCCTTGCTATTTCAATCCTACTTTAATTCTGCCTCCCTAAGGGGGTAACCCTACCATAATTTGGGAACTACATCAGAGATCAATGCTCCCCCAACACCTTTGGTATCTTCAGCCTCTGGCCAGGATGAAGCTGCTGAGAGTCCCAAGACCATTTCTGGCTTTCGGTCAAGAAAGAAACCCCAAAGCACCTTGCTGATTGCTACTGTTATGCCCAGATTGCAGGGACCCCCAAAAGACCACCACAGAGACTAAATCCCCGTATGTAAAAGCAAAGAGCCTTTCATTTTCAAGCTCAGAGCTTAGACTCTCTGTCTGATGCAGAGATGAGAGCAGAGCGCCAGAGCCCAGGCAGGGTCGTGTGTGTGTGTGTGTGTGTGTGTGTGTGTGTGTGTGGTCGTGTGTGTGTGTGTGTGTGTGTGTGTGTGTGTGTGTGTGTGTGTTTATCATAGCAGAGGTTGGGGTGAGGGGATTTCCAGGGCCCTGATTGGCTGACATTTGTCTGGGGGTATAGGGAATGCTTGGAATGTCAGGTATTTCCTCTTAGACGCAGGCCCCACTGGGTGGGGTCAGCTTACGCTTTTCCTGGGTCAGGTGTTGCCTGCCAGAAGCTGTGTCTGGGCCTCTAAGCCTGTCATGGTAGCTGTGTGGTCAAGCTGCCCCCCCCCCCCCAACTAACTCCTGTTTTTATCATCCCTTCTCCCTCTGAAGAGGTAATCCTAACTGCCATTATGGGGTTGGAGTGATGGCTGATCTGGCTTCTTACAGCTGAATTTGGGGTGTTGGATGAAATAGTTTTGGAGTCCCCCTAAAAGACACCAACTGTCAATACAAGGAGGAAAGCAAGTCCCTGACTTGTACCTGGATAGAGATTTTAAATTGTCCAAGTCCAAGTCCTTTTAGAATCTCTTCATGGGCTCACAAGACCCTCCATCTATTGGGCTCCTTATTTTTGTTTGGTCTCTATTATTGGTCTCCAAAGTGATGCACCTACAATCTGCCCCTTGGTGGCTGTTGGATCGGCTAAAAGTAAACATAATGCCCTTCCCCACATGGCTTCTAGACAGAGAAAGGAGATATTTAGCCATCATTAAATTTTGATTTTAAAACACTAGTGGGCTTGTCTCTCTTGGCTGTAGCCAGATGCTGCCGTGAGCCAAAGTCTGACTGTTAGCATTCAGGCATTACGCTGGCCTGCCCTTGGGACCTGGCAAAATAGGTCATCAACTATAGCCACTTCCTGTGCACACGTGTTTGCTAGCATTCGGGCATCATGCTGGCCTGGTCAGGGTCCTCAGCTGCAGCCACTAAGAACACCCCCTATGTGCATGTGCTTGGCAGTATTCAGGCACATACGCAGGCCAGCTCAGGGTCCTACGGCCACTACATCACTATGTAGTCCCAGTGCATAGGCTCTGTGTCACCTTTTAAAAAGTAAACTCTGCCAGGCTCGCCTCTGTGTCCGCTTTTCTCCCTCACTTCTCTAATAAAACTTCCACGTGAGTTTGTTGCGTGGTGTGACTCTCTCACCGTAAATTGCAACACTGAAGTCTTCTATCTGGGCAACATTAAAACCAACAACTAAAAAACAAACAACAACAACAACAACAAACCCCCCAAAACCAAGAATCAAATCATTAGTGAGATATTGCTGTCTAAATAACATCCCATGTAGACTTATGTCTATGGTCTGGGGAGCATAATCTTTTGGACTGTGACCAATCTCCTTAGTCTTGGGTTATACTTTCCTGCTGCGTGTGTAATAACACGCAGGTGGCCTCATGAATGGCTCTTTGTACTGTCTGGGCCAGTTGAGGATCTGGTCCTCAGGGGTCCCTTGGACTCCTCCAGCCTTTCTTTTGCCAGCTGTCCATCTCTGAGAGGATAAGCCAATACCCCTGACTGAGACTTCCTGTGGAAACACTGAAGAAATCTTTCCTGTGTGTTGTCCCTCTTCTCTTAGACTGGATGCTGGTTCAAATTCATTAAGTGGGGTCTTCACGGCCTCCTTTAACAGGACGTTTCAAGAGATGGCCCACAGTCCCCTGGGACCTCACTGACCTCGGAGGGCAGGGGAGAAAATACCCTCCCTTTAAATCTCCCCGATCACATTAATATTCTGTTAAAGTATGATTACTGAACACTCAAGAGACCAGTTACACCAGTCTGGTGCTTTTAACTACTGTATAATATTTTGAAAACCAGACATTTATAAATGATTTTGATGAGATCTATTTTAGCCAGTCCTTGTAATTGTTGATCTTTGACCTTAGAAACCTTGACGCAACACATAGCCTCTCTTAAGTGTCTTCCTTGGCGTACCTTAAATAACTTACTCAACCTTCATAGACATGCATGAGCTTTCTAGACTTCTTTTCCATTACGGATATGTCCAGTCCCTTCCATCTTACCTAAATCCCTCCGTACTAAAACAATTTCCATGTTTTCATTCTTCTGATGTTTTCTTTAGTTTACTGGTTTCCTTTCTTAATACCATGAGACATAACATCACTAACAATGAATTTACTATCTGTTGTGAGGATTTTTTTACCTGCTGGGGGGAAGTAAGCAACGTCTATGCCCTTCTCATAAGGTCCCAATGACAAAAAGAGGAATTTCATCAAAAGGTGAACAATTTTTTTTTTATGGGAGGAGGATGGATCTATATATTTACAACAGTTGCCTTTGATTCTGCATTTTCATTATGATCATAATATAAAATAGATTCTCAATTATGTTGGCAACAAGTTATTGTTCAGTAATTATGATGGGCTAATGAGAATCAGAAGAAGCCAACAAGTACATAGTATATTTGTGACAGAGGAAGATCAAATAATATCATCGTTGTTACACAGTGGTGATCCCCAGGTACCTACATGTTCAGAAAAGGTAACTTCCTAGGTAGAGTAGATCTCCTTGGAATCCTTTTCACCAAAAAGAAGGAGTTTTCTTTCTTTCTTTCTTTTTTTTTTTTTTGGTTTTTTGAGACAGGGTTTCTCTGTGTAGCTTTGCGCCTTTCCTGGAACTCACTTGGTAGCCCAGGCTGGCCTTGAACTCACAGAGATCCGCCTGACTCTGCCTCCCGAGTGCTGGGATTAAAGGCGTGTGCCACCACTGCCCAGCGAGTTTTCTTTTAATTGTTTTTAAAGATATATTTCATGTTAAATTATGCATGTGTGTCTGTGTGTGCATATGTGGATGTGAGTGCCAGAGTCCTTGAAGGCCAGAGGCAGCATATACCCCCTAGAACTGGAGTGACAAGCCGTGGTGAGCCACTAGACTGGGGGGTGAGAAACTGAAGTGTTTTTAACTGCCGAGTGAGCTCTTCAGACCCTTGATTCCCTGTATTTTTGTATTTGTTTATTTTGAGACAGAGTCTCCTTCTGTAGCATGAGACTGATATTTACTATGTAGCCCAGGATGGCTTCTGATTCCAGTTGACCCTTCAGCTTCACTGTCCTGAGGGTTGGGGCTAGAGGTGTGAGCCACCATGCTAGCTCAGGACCTGGGTTTCTCTGGTTCACAGCTGTAGCTTCGTAGTCTGTGGTCTGCCCACGCCTCCACACACAATAGCTTCTTAGTAAACCCTTGGTGAATACAGGGAGGCGAAATCTTTTATTAAATTGAGGAACTCTTCTGAGAATCTGTCTCCCTTGTTTGAACCCTTGCAATGAAGGCGCATTGGTTGGCTGAATTTCACCCCTTCCTGGTAGCCCTGTCCCTCCTCTGAGAAGCTCTCTCCGTAATCCCGACTTGGCTGCCCATCTTTCTCGACTAGTATTAAAAAATTTCTAGCAAAAAAAATTGAAAAAGGACACACTGGCTTATAAAATGATTCATCTCCAGTTGCCTCTTCATTCCAAACATTTTTTGAGTACTTTGTGTTATGATCCAATTTTCCAAAATATTTCTAGCAACTTTCGGGAGCACATCGTGGCGCAAACATGCTTAGAACATTGTATCTGATAAAAACAGAAGGTAATAACAGAGGAGATTTCTTTGACACTAAGTCATTTCAATCCTCAAAGAAGAGATAAGACAAAATAACCTTAATGTCTTTTGAATACATTTATATTGAGATACATCCACAAAATATTTACCAAGGAACAAAATGTTAGGACAGACTTAATAAGAAAAGCCAGGCAATGTTTTAAAGTGAAAAAAAGATTTTTTTTTTTACTAGATTGCAAAAAAACAATCTGAGCTGAAATTTTCTTGTGTTGCTACAGAGATAAAATGTAGAGACAAGGTGGATTTATGCCTATATATGGAAGAAACACCACTTATTTCTAAACTTAGTATCATTTTAGTCTTAATTGTCACAGTTTTTTTGTGATGTAATGAACACATGGACATTTGTTTTTCAACTAGAAAAGATATATTCATTATGTGGTATTTTGAAAATAATGGAAGTCATTTTGTTAGCTAGCTAGTGACTAGACCTTCAACTAGTTGGTTTCTTTGACCTATATTTTAAAATTTGCTTTAGCAGGGCCAGTGACACAGCTCAGTGGGTGTAAGTGCTTGGCACTAAAGCTTGACTACCTGAATTCAGTCCTGGAAACTGAGGGTGGAAGGAGGGAACTGAATCCCGGAGTGGTCCTCTGACCACCGCATCTGTGCCTTGGCACACATACCCACACGTGAGTGCACACACACACAGAAATAATAAATACAATAAATCTGATTTTTTTTTTTTTTTTGTAATGCTGGGTCTGTAACCCAGGGCCTTGTGGATGATATGCAAGCACTCTGCTCCTGAGCCACTTTCCTGGATCTTAACTGGATACATTAAAAACTAAGAGTTGGAATCCGTCTCCTACACTTTACATGGAATTAATAATTCTAGCAGGTCTGAATGGCTGTCTCAAAAGGGGCCAGATTGTGAAGTGTACCAAGGCACTCATTTCACTTATTTTATTATTCAGTTGGGGTATTAAATACACAGTTGTTCTCATCTATTTGACATTTGTAAATTTGTTTGGGAGATAATTTCTTTGTAAGATATGTACACTCTAAAGATATTCAAATAAAATTAAAATATCAATGGATTAATACAACAGAAAAAATAATGCATAGAAGGAGTTTTCTCCTAAGATGTGTTATTTCTTTTTCTCTATGAATTAGGTTTGTGACAGATGGGAGATAATATGGGTCAGCTGGGAGTGGGAGGCGGCCATTATAATAAACACCTGCTCTGGAGGGGGTTTCCTCCCTCCCCTTCTTACCATAGTAGTAGAAAAATCAGTTCAAAGAAAAATCTTTCAAAAGAAAAAAAAAATAGCCAGAAAAGAAATTCAGGGACAATGGTACTAATCAGTGTAGTTTTTATGTGGTTCAAAGACTACCTACATCACAGCTGTGGTGTAGGAGGGCCACATGGCCACAGCTTCTGACAAGGGAGCATTCTGGAGTCTTTGCCATTTACCAGCAGAGACCTAAGGGGATGGTTTGTATCTCCTAACCTCAGCTTTGAATCTGAGTGGAGGGCTTAGATAGAAAGTGTATTGTAGTGATATTTTATTTGTGCACCCCAATAAAGCTTATCTGGGGATCAGAGGAAAAAGCCAGCTACTATATTAAACATAGTGGTTAGACAGTGGTAGCACCTTTAATCCTAGCATTTGGGAGGCAGAGATCCATCTAGATCTCTGTGATTTCAAGGTCACACTGGAAACAGAGCCAGGTGTGGTGGCACATGCCTTTAATCCCAGCACTAGTTAACCATAGAGATCTAGGGGTCTGTACAGACAGACAGGAAGTGACAGAGCTGGGTGGAAAGAAGAAAGTGATGTAGCTGGGTGGAGAGAGGAAGTGAAATGGCAGGGCACAGAAAGGATATAGGTGTGAGTATACAGGAAGTAGCTCTCTCTTTGGCTGAGGATTTCCTAGAGGTAAGACGTGGCTGGCTTGCTCTCTGATCTCTCAATTTTCACCCTAATATCTGGCTCTGGGTTTTTTATTAATAAGACTGTTTAGCAATTCGTGTTACAGTGTATAGTATTTTTTATAAAACAATGGAGAAATACTATCAAAGTTAAAGGAGTGTTTTGAAGCAGAGTTTCTTCATGTGCATTCCATGCTGTTAACTCGCACCATGAGAACCAAAACAAGTATGTGACTGTGTTTAGGTGGACTTTTTTTTCTGTCCTGTCACTGAAGTTTCATTGGGGTTGTGTTCTGAGAGACTACCTATCAAACTCACTGAAAGTTCATGCCAGAGCTTGTCTGGGTCTTTTTTTCTTTTTAAATAATCTATTTTTAGTGCATTGGTGTTTTGCCTGCATGTATGTCTGTGTGATGGGTGTTTTGCCTGCATGTATGTCTGTGTGATGGTGTTGGATCCCCCGGAACTGGAGTTGCAGACAGTTGTAAGCTGCAATGTGGGTGCTGGGAATTGAACCCGGGTCCTCTGGAAGAGCAGTCAGCGCTCTTAACCACTGAGCCATCTCTCCAGCCCCACTTGTCTGGAGCTTGCCACAACTTCCATAGAGAATACTAAGAGCAAGAAGATCGGGTGGGCAAGTCTCAGCTTCGGGTCTTCATAATTCTGGCCTGTACCCGAATTATTGGATGAGTTCAGAACAGGCCACTGTGAAATATACTGCTTTGGCAAATTGATTATAATTTCAGCTCAAAGCACTGAGTAACAGCAGATGCAAGAAAGGCTTCTGCCCCACTCCCGTCAACCCCCTCCTTCCTAGAATAAGCCATGTCTCCATGAAAAATGTCCCTTCCTTACAGCAACAGAAAAGCATCACCTCCCCAGGGACCGGGAAACAGCATGGAAAGGGTCCCTGAAAGGGTTTTGCAGGAAAGAATATCCTGGCGACTGGGGGCCAAGGAATTCTACAGAATCAAAGGGAATGTAAAATGCCTGCCTCTGAGCAAGGAGGGGGACAGTGGCAGGCCAGGTTCTGACGGCGAGCTTTAGAGAAGGGGTTACGGAGCATGCACATAGGGAAACTACCAAAGCAGCAATGCATCCATTGATCTTAATGATGGTGATGCATTGTCTCTGAGTCGTTGACCGTGGGGTGGAGGTGGGGCAGCTCCAAGGAACTTAGTTCCGGAATGTGGGAGGTTCTTATCTATGTTGTGCACAAACTCACTACAACCACCCCTTCCTTCTACTAACTGCCCCCTAAATATCTCTTCCTCACTTTCTCGTATCTTACCGCCTCTAACCCAAGCCCGCTTTTATTACTCCACACACTTACTGTTCCCTTTCCTGAAAGGCCTATAAGTCTGCTCTGGTCACTTTGTTTTCATTTTTTCTTTCCTTGCAAAGGCGTCCGTACATGTGAAATGCTAAGAACATTTGTACGCTTTTCTTTTGTTTGTCCAGATCCTGTCAACTTACTAGGTAGAAAGGAGCACAGGAGAGAAATGTTCCCTCCCTACATTATGAACATTTGCTCCAATGAGAGTGTTCTCAGCTTTTGTGGGTCAATCACACCCACAGAGCGTGTTAAATACTTGTAACATATTAAATACATGTTGAACTCCAAAGGTTACTATCAAGTAGACAGGGGGGCCTTCGGGACTACATCTTTGAAGAAGCTTCAGAGACGGTTTTGTGGACCAGGTCCTGAAAAACACAGATCAACGTGAAATTTTACCTTAGATTCACTCAGTGGATTCCTTACCTTCCTAGTTGCTGTAACAAAATACTGGAGAAAAGGAAGGGGGTCAGGAGAAGGGAAGAAGAAAGCTGAAGGGGGAGGGGAGACCAGGGCAGGAGAGTGGTGAGCACAACCAACGAATAACCTCAGAGAATAATGAGCATAAGTAAATAATAATAAACGTTGTTAGAATCCCTAGCCACTGCCTAGCTACATGGCCATGCATGCCATCTAATGTCCCCCAAAGAGTGTGAATCACAATGGGTACATGTGTAATTCCCTGAAGTTATAGGCCCCTTAGAGAAGGATGGTCTCCCAGATGCCTCCGCAGGGCTCTGGGTGATCTTTCCAGAAGTTATTTAGACCTACTTCAAGTTACGTAGTTTTAGTGGTCTGTGGAATGTTTGGAAAGCATGGGCAGAACCCGCCAGGCCCACCATTATTAGAAATGTGAAGAGCTGGAAAATTAGGCGTTAAAAAACTCTTTTTGGGTTTCTGAAGATTCTCCATGTGAATATTTTCCTTTTCTGGGTGGAAGCAAAGGAAAAATGTAGAAGATATTTTCCTGCCATTTTTTTTTTTCCCCACAGTCTTTTGGTCACACCCGGAAAACATCCAGCATGAACGCCCCCAGTGTGTGTGCATTTTGTGTTTACTGGAGGCGATGTTTGCTTAGGTTTGCGGTTGCAAGGGGAAAGTTATTTTTAGAAAACCCCCAATTTAAGCTTTTACATTGATAGGAAATAAGCTCAGAGACTCTGCTCCTCCCAAAAAAAAGTGCTATAGACTGATCTACATAGATATGAAAAGTTTAGCTGAGAAACTGCCAAGTAATGAACCTCACTTAAAAATAAAGCTAGGGGGAAAAATAATAAAAATAAAGCTAGGAGACACTGTAGGAAACACATTCTGTTGTTACCCAAGTCATGGTTGCATAATGCATACATTTACTGCCCCTTGTTACGGATCTTCCATTTGTCACTGATAAAAACATGGTTTATAAATTATTACTCTAATTTCTCTCTACTTGCTTTTTCTTTATTGTGCCTTGGTCACGATGTCTCTTCCTAGTAATACATGAGTAAAATATACTTCTTCCAAGGAATTTCTAGAATTTCTTTTAGATTGCAAAGTCTGATGGGGGGCTAGAACTTTGTTCACAGGTATATCCATCCCCCCGTACATCGCAATATTATTAAAACCTTATTGAGTAAATCAATGAAAGAGAGAAATGGAATCTTTTGTCAGGATTTATATATTTATAAGGAAGGCACACTTGGAATGCGCAATCACCTCCGACCACCCTTCACCTCCTCTCATCAGCGCTCAGAGAGCTGTTGTATAATGATGGTGGTGACAGACAATGGGCGTTTGTGGGGGGTTCAGATCTCAGCAGCTCCGAGGCCGCATGCTCCTCTACTTATGTTTGAATTAAAAATTGTAATTCCTCCACACTGGAGTTGCAGTGACAGCCGAGAAGACTCTGTCTTTTGTCATTATGGGCTTATATTTTGCCTTCTGGGCTCAGGCCACAGAGTCACTGTTTTTCCTCTCTTTTGGGTCCTTCCTCTTGTGTTGACCCTGTAAGGAGCCAGTTTTTACGTCTAAGTCCAATAGACAAATTTAGAGATGTGACTAGATTTTCTTTTCAGTTTTGAGTAAGAAAGAAGTGCTTCAAGAGTAGGTGTTATGAGAGGGAAGGGCATTCACACAGCTCACGGAGAAGTGTCTGCATCAGTGAACATTTAACAATGTTCTTGAAAGAACGTGTTCTAGGCCAGCCTGGTCTACAGAGCGGAAAAAACAAACAAACAAACAAACAAAACAAAACAAAAAAACAAAAACGTGGCCTTCCCTACTTTTGTCGTGATCATATCAGCACTTGGCATTTTCACTGGATATATTTACATACACAAGATCATTTTCTTCTGTGAACTAGAAATTGAAAGGTTTCTGTACCCCGATATTGGGGTTCTCTGCTGATGCAATAAATCAGATCAGGCCAAATTACTAAGTCCAGGTTTAATGTGAGCAAAGCATTCCTGGGTGGTCCCAGGGGAAGAGGAGACACTGCATGACCGGTCTCTAGGGGAGCAGTTTAAATACCCTGTAGGTGTGGTCTTGAGCATCTCTGGGGGAGAAGCCGACCCTTGGCAGGCTTTCTGAAAGGTGGAGTCTGGAATGGGAGGAGAGGAGCCAGAGCAGAGATTCCCAACAGAAACATTTTAAACAGTCAAGAACATAGGTCTTCTAGGACTTGCCAGAAGTGAAAAGGAGTGCAGACATTTGATTAGTGAGAGAGCAGTTAGTGAACGTAGTACCTCAGCTCTGCCTTTACTTTGGCCTCGACTTCTTGACCATGTAACAGGTATCATGAATCTGGAATAGAACAAACCTTTTAATCCCTTGTAGAAGAATGGAAAACGTTGTGTGAAATGCTCTTCTTCAAGGTGTTCTTGGCATCCGGCCTCATGGTAATGCTTGTGTGTGCACAGGAAATCAACAGGTCTTTTCCAGATCTGTAGACATAGAAGCATAATGTAAATCAAATACGCACTTATCATTTTTAAAATAGCCACATCAAACATCAAAGTAAATAGGTGAAATTGATTTTAATGGAGTATTTTATTTAATCATCGATATCAAAAATAGCTCTTCAACATAGACTCAATATGAAAGTTTATGTGTGTCATATGCATGTATATATGTTTATATTTATATGCACAGGCATGTTCAGGTTCAGACATGGATGATTTGAGAACAGGTGGAGGCTACGGGTTAACACCTGGTACCGCCTCTGGTTATCTCTACCTTATTTTTGGAGACAAGTCTCTTACTGAACCTAGCACTCACTTACTTGGCTACTATATGTGGCCAGCAAACCCTCACGATCTTCCTGTCTTTGCCTCCTAGCATTGGAATTACAAGTACATCATGGTTAGGGTTTCTATGGGTATGGTGAAACTCTATGATCACGAGCAAATGGGGGGAGGAAACAGTTAACTTCAACTTACAGCTTTCAGGCCACATTCCATTGCTGAGAGAAATCAAGGAAGGAACTCCTGTGGTCCAGGAACCTAGAGGCAGAAGCTGGTGCAGAGGCCATGAAGGAGTGCTGCTTACTGGCTTGTTCTCCAAGGCTTGCTCAGCCTGCTTTCCTCTAGAACCCAGGACCACCAGCAGAGGTGTCACTACCCACAGTAGTGGGCCCTCTCACATCAACCACCAATCAAGAAAATGACCAACAGTTTTGCACACAGGTCAATCTGGTAGGGACACTTTCTCAATTGAAGTTTCTGCTTCCTAAATGATTCCAACTTGTGTTAAGTTGACCTAAAACTAGCCAGAACCAGGCACATGCTCCCATGTCCAGATTTTTACCTGGGTGATAGGGATCCAAACTCAGACCGTCATGCTTACGTGTCAAATACGTCATCAACTGAGTCTCCTCCCCAGCTGCTTTTTGTTTTGTTTTGTTTTGTTTTGTTTTTCAAGACAAGGTTTCTCTCAAACTGAAATGTTTGGAGCCTGTCCTGGATCTCGCTCTATAGACCAGGCTGGCCTCAGACTCACAGAGATCCACCTGCTTCTGCCTCCTGAGTGCTGGGATTAAAGGCGTGCGCCACCACTGCCCTGCTCTCCCTGCTTCCTTTTTAATAGGTGACAAAAAAAAAAAGCAATTTTAGATGTAGTGAATGAATTACTCAGATCCCTACAGAGACACTTTCCTTATAATTCACACCCAAGAGATATAGGTCACTTGAGGGTCTCATCGGCAAAAATGGCAATGACATTGGTGACAGATAGCACAGTGCGTTCACATTTGCCCACTTGTGAGAAGCTGTATGAAAATGTAACTAGCAGGGCCAGCAATCCATCACAATAGAGAGTTGCAGTCAAAGCTTGTGGAATGTGTGTTGTGTGACAGAAAGACCACATCTGCTAACATTTAGGGTGCATGAACCCATGGCCGAGGAGACAATGAACACGAACTTAGTTTTTAGTGGAACGCACTGGCCAGTGACTGACACTGTGTTGGGTACATAAAGCTCTCCAGATTCCAATGATGGCAAGCAGTAAGTAACTGGACCGCCATACAGGGTCTCATCAGAGAGGTATGGATGCGGCTGTAGGGGAACAGGGGCGAGAGGCTATTTTTTGCTTGGAAAAAAGGAGGGAGCAGCTGAAGGCAGTCTTGAAGATGTGTGCACTTCACCAAGCAAAGTGAGAGAAGGTTGTCGTTTGAAGTGGAGAGAATAGCCAGCTATCAAGAGGCTAACACTTAACTTTTGTGTGCCAGGCACTATTTTTCAGCTTATAAAAATAGAGTCTAATGTGATTTTCAAAGCTTCTACAATAAACGTTTAATTCTAAACCCAGAGGAAAGCACCGGACATTTCTGAATGTGGTCTTCCTTATATTAAAGCAAGATTGCTCTGAGTGCAGTGTACAGACCGATTGGAAGTAGGCAATATTGAAAATAAAGAGACAGCCGGGCGTGGTGGTGCACGCCTTTAATCCCAGCACTCGGGAGGCAGAGCCAGGCGGATCTCTGTGAGTTCGAGGCCAGCCTGGGCTACCAAGTGAGCTCCAGGAAAGGCACAAAGCTACACAGAGAAACCCTGTCTCGAAAAACCAAAAAAAAAAAAAAAAAAAAAAAAAAAAAAAAAAAAAAAAAAAAAAAAGAAAACAAAGAGATGTTAGTGTGTAGTTTTCTTAGAGTAGGAGGAAGATGAGTTTTGGACAGGGAACTTCCTTAGGAAAACGTGTGGATTCGGTTGTTTGAATAAGGGGGTCTAAAGTCAGCAGGGCTGCATTCTGCAAAACTGACATAAAAGGAAGAGGTAGCTAATAAAACATGATCATGGTTCAGTAAGATACATTACATTGTGTATGTGTGGGGGTTGGGGGGTGGGGGTGGCATTGAACCACTGAAGCCTTGCCTCCATCATCAATTTTCTAGAATAGGAGCCAGGAAAGAATACACTGTTCTTAAGCATTTCCCAAAGCCCGAAAATAGTTCTTGCTGTTCGTAGTTCTCTCTCCTGAGCCCCCGGGGATGTATAATATTAAGGCTGGTCCTTCTAATATTATACAAGAGGTAGCGAATAAAACATGATCATGGTTCAGTAACACATGTTACATTGTGTGTGTGTGTGGAGGGGGTGGTGGTGGTGGGGTTGGCAGTGAATCACTGAAGCCTTGCCTCCATCATCTATTTCCTAGAATAGGAGCCAGGAAAGAATACACTGTTCTTAAGCATTTCCCAAAGCCCTTGAGAGGAAAGGAATTTAAAACAAAAAGAAAAACACTTCTATCGTATTTTAAATCACTACAATCCGTCTGCTACAGAAAATAAAGGGTACACTCCGAGTTAACAAATTAGCCAGTAATTCCGCAGCTGATTGAGCTCTTACTTCATTCACGATTGTTTTATTGAGTGTTCTGCGGAGGTCCCATCAGTTAGAGTCCCAAGTGAGTGGAATCAGCATGTTCCGTAAATGAGATGGTGAATTGGAAAGTCCATTAGGAAATCCAGCTTTAAGGAAGGTTTAATGCCGTTGTGTATCAAGGTGACTAATGATCTTGTTTCTTCCTGGCTGCCAGTCTTGAGATGTGGCCATCAGTCTAAAGTCATTGGCTTCCTTATTCCCCTTGGAGCGTTGTGTCCCAGAATCGACAATCAAGTCCCAAGGTTCACCCTGGCCATCCCGAGTTTAAGTGCCCATCTTAACTCATGGCTCATGTCAAAAGATTTTGGACACCTCCCACACTTTGTATAGTTGCGGATGATGAAGCTGGGGATTGGCTTCATAGAAACAATTGAGTGCTTTCTTTCCAGTGGGCAGAAGAATGAACATGGGGCAATAGACAGCAAGTTTCCGCCAACACCCAAAGCTATCTTCTAGTTATAATTGCCTTTCTGCTTTCTCTGACACGACGGTCTCGTCTGAGAAAGTGATTATTTCCTTCATTCAGTGATGCCACTTACATCCCGAGTCTGGGTGCCTCCTGGCTGTGGTACCTCACTTTGTGCATCCTGTCTTTGTCTCTTAAATACTGCCTTTCCCAAGGCTTTGTTATTAGTTTGTCCGCCATTCCCGCCTCCACCCCTGTTTTGCCTGCAATGGATAAGACTAAGGTTTACCTCTCGCTGGTGTTGATTGCTGATCTGGTTTCCACAGACTCTTAAAGTAGTTACTCAGGACCTCAGGAGCCCTTTGAATTTTCTAGAAATAGGATTCGCCTAGTGCAGAAAGGGAAAATCAGTAGCTCTCATGATTTTTTCAAATGCTCGAAGAGCAAATGTTTAAAAAAATGTTATTACTTATGTCACTGCATCTGAAGTACTGACTTCCCTCAGGTCTGTGCCTTTTCTATTGTGTGACCAAGGAAAGATCATAACTTATGAGTCTTATTAGGCGGGGGAGAGATTGGTCCTTGTCAATTACTTTACAGACTGAAAATTTCCATTCAATATTGAAGTGCCATTTTATATTTCGGAACAATTTCTCTGGTTTTGCAGTACAAATTATAGCAATAAATTTTGACAACACATTTCCTGGCTAGTGGAGGTGAACTAAAGGGAGTATTTTTAATGCTCTGGTCGGAGACATGTTCTACTGCAGGCATACCTAAGGGTTTTGTTGGGGGGGTTTATATGCATTTCTGTTTGGAGTAAAAAAAAAAAGAACACAGATATAAAGTGGAAAAAAAAATTCTCCTAGAATTCTCCCCGCATCTCAAAAAGCATATATAATCTGCCACTAAAACCTGCCCTTTCTGCCTCCTTAATCTTTCATGAGTTTCTCTCTCTTCTCTTCTCCCACTGCCATTGACAGAGTCCAAAGTGCCCTGCAACATCATTCCTCTGAGTCATTAGAGTGTTTGCAAATGGCTCCTAACTTCTGCAGGTATTCAGCCACTTTCCCTGTCCCCAGTCTGACATGGGAAACCAGAAAGATCTTTCTGAGTCAGGAAACCTCAGCATCACATAACTTAGTATTTTCCTTTTGGTCATGGGGTAGGGGGATGAATGTGGGGAGGGTGGGGGAGTGGTGGGGTGGTGGTGGGATAGTGGTAGGGTAGTGGTGGGATCACATTATCACACTTGATCCCCCCCACAAACACCCCATTTTTCCATCTTGAGGGTTGATCCAAGGCTTTGCACATTTTTAAAAAAATATATTTTATGATTTTGTGCACATGAGTGTCTTCCATACAGGTGTGTTTGTGTACTTCACCTCCATGCCTTGTGTCTGAGGAGGCAAGAAGAGGGTGTCAGATCTCCTGGGACTGGAGTTTTAGCCCATTGTGAGCTGTTATATGGGTGCTAGGAATCGAACTTGAGTCCTCTGCAAGAGAACCAAGTACTCTCAACCACTGAGCCAACTCTCCAGCTCTGGCTTTGTACATTTTAAGCAGATGTACTGTTTCACTCTTTTTCTGCTCTTCTTTCTCATTCAAATCCAAGTATATTCCTACAGTTTGAGATTTTATCAAAGGGAGCCATGTCCTCCAAAATTATCTCAATCCATCCGTTTTCTGCTCTTGACGGCATTTCCTACCTTTTTGTATCTCCAGCAGGAGAAACCAAGCATCCTCACGGCACAGCCCTCACCGGTGGTGACTTGATAGCTCGGTACTCATAGAGACAGTGTAGCCGTCCATGATCTTATTCACAGAGGTCATTGCTGGGCACGTGACTATTGACCTACACATTTGTTCCCACTGTTTTAGATTTGTTGGATGACCACAGGACAAAGTTGATTTTTTTTTCCTTAAGAAACAAATTTCCACATTCTGAAACTTAAAACATCACAACACCCTATCATTTATTTGACACTGGACTTTTTTTTTTCTTATTATTATCAGTCTTAAACTCTGAAAGAATTACTGAGGTCACATATCCCTTGATCTGACACTTTAAGAGTTAGGAACAGCCACAGACTAGAGCTGAGAGATAAGATGGAGATTAAGAGAGCCATTAACTCACAATGGCATTAGAAAAAAAAGATCATGTGTTGAATTCAATTTGGATGCAGTTCAAAGTGCCCAGCGAAGTGGGAGGTAGAAGGCTGTAAATAGTTTTTAGTGCCCTGGAACTCAGCTTTGGTTCCTCGGAGCAACAGCTGAGAGATCTCATCGGCAAAGATCAGCTAATTTGTTAGCCTCTCTCCTCTGCTCCATGAATTTTCTGTGGCTTCAGAGAGGCCGCAGATCGAGTGGTTGGGAGTGAGTGCACCCTGTGTCTCCCTGTGTTGAGACAGCCGTGTGGTCTAATTCATCTCATCTCTCTGTGTAGACCCAGGGGATTAGGGCCAAAAGTAAGGGTCATGTTCCTAGGCATGGCCCAACCCTGCCCCTTTCAACTGCAAACATTAAACACAATCTAAACTGTATTGATTTGACTTGAAAACCAGAAAGCCAAACAGGACATAGGTAATTTAAGAGGCATCTGTAGCAGCCACTGGTCTTAGTTATTTGAGAGAAGTCTCGTTGTCTTGTCTGTTTAAGAGTCAAGGTCCATCAGAAGTAACGGGCTGGATTCTTGGTTTAGCTTTCTGACTTGAATATGGAAATAATGTTGAAAATTGCCAAGACTTAGTATCCATACAGCAAAAATTACTGGTGGTACTGATAAAAACGCAGAGCTATTGATAAGTTTGGATGTAAATAGTTCCAACTTTCAGGCTGCTGTTATGGCTTTGGTTAACTTCCAACATTGTAATGGTTAACGGGAAGTGTTTATAGAAGTTGGTATCTTGTTTCAGGGGCCCTAACACAAGATATGGTTGCTAAAGTTAAATCAAATATAGGAAGGCTTGGAATGGGGATATAGTTTGGTGACAGTAAACTACATTACAAATAGTTATACATACAGTAACACTTTATACACAAAGTAACACTTGCTTAGCATGTGCAAGGCTCTGGGTTTGGACTAGTATGGCAAAAAGAGGGTGTCATGTTTTAGACAGACAATCATGGTTTTGACACAGCAGCTGCAGCTTTTAATGCCAGTGTTCAAGTTATTGGACTGTTGCCCATGGGTGAGTGCACAGAATTTGAGATAAAAACAAGTTACTACTAAGTCAGAGCTAGATCATAGCCAGGAAAAAGTAGGAAGATAAACACTGAAGGATTTTAATGTCTCACTACTTAGCACAGTTGGGAAGCATGTGCACTTTGGGCATAGGTTTGAAAATCAAATGCCGTATTTTCAAGAGAACCCCAGAAGATTGATTATGTTCAAGAGCATTCCTGTTATCACTCCTTTCTGTAATAAAGTTGGAGAATGCGGAATTAAAAATGAAACAAACAGGTACTGTTGCACTTATATTTCCAGGGTTCAGTTCTAGTACCTTGCTTTTCTGAGACTGTAGGCAGGTATCTAAACCTGTCCTGCCTTGGTGTACTCGTCTTTATAATGGAGTCATAATACCTGCCTCTGGAGATATTGAAAAGTTAAAGATAATGTGGATAGAGATGTCAGAACAATCAAATCAATGAAAATCTTGTATTGACTCACAGTTTTGAACGTTTCAGCTCATGACCAGCCAGATGTACTTTTGGGTTTAGCACATCATGCCAGGGAGTTCATAGCAGAGATGGCCTGCTCGCCTCCAAGCTGGATATGGAAAGGGAATACCAGCATCCCATAGTCCCCTTGGAGTGTACACCTCCAGTGACCTAGGACTTCTTACTGGGCCTTGCCTTCTAAAGATCTCCCTCTTCTCAAGAGTGTCACCATGGAAACGAGGCCTTTAATACACAAGCCTTATTGAATATTCAGTATCCAAACTACAGCAGATGCCGTTCACATAAACTCTACTTGTCTAGTGATCTTTGTGTACAGTGGTTCTCAACCTTCTTAATGCTGAGACCCTTTAATACAGTTCTTCATGTTGTAGTGACCCCCTGATCATAAAATTATTTTTGTTGTTACTTCATAATTGTAATTTTGCTACTGTTATCAATCATAATGTAAATATCTGATATTTCCGATAGTCTTTGGTGACCCCTGTGAAAGGGTCATTTGACTCCTCAAGGGGGTTGCACTCCACAGGTTGAGAACCGTTGTCATAGTAGGTGCTAAGCCTTTCGTAGGCCCTTGCTAATTGCCTTGGAGTTGTGAGGGTAATATCAAGATTAAATCCTTATGTAGTCTGCCTTGAACCGTATGCTGTTCTAAGTCCTTACATATATGAATACACATTTCAGAGATGAGAAAGTTGAAGAATTCAGAGGCATTGCAAACTTCTCCAGGGAATCCAACTTAAACCTGACTGCAAGGCTCATGCTTTTCATCATTTTCTGAGAGCAATGTAGGAAAGTCAGAATTCAATAAGGAACACCAATATTTTGAATGGTTCTACTTATCTTCTTCTTATGTATGATTCTTGATCGTGAATGCCTTGACTGTATGGTGTCTAGACATGAGCAGGGTAGGATCTTTGGTTACAGGTGCAAGCTAGAATTGCTGACAAGCTGCCGGCGGTTCAGAGTCTAGGTCTTCTGTAGACCAGTGTGTGTCTTCACCCCTAGGGACAAGTAGAGCCAAAGCCACACAGATAGTTCAGTTGCTTCATCCAGTAGAAGCGTCCATTGGCTGTCTCTGCAGGTCTGTAATGACATAGTGGGAGAGCCTGGAATAAGAAGAGTTTGGGCTAGTAAAACACAGTACCTTCATTTTTTATGTCGTAGCAGTGAGCAGAGAGGAGCCCAAGAGGGACAGATTTGGCATGAAAACCATGTTCCTGAGTCTGTGCAAAACAAAAGGCAGCCATAAAACATTCGTATGTTTTTGAACTGCAGCATTTCTTTAGGGGCTACAGAAAGATATACTATCACCTAGTTCCTACAAACACAAAATTCTAGAAAAGAAAAAGAGAAAAATATGTGCACAAAGACTTTCATGACAACAGTATTTGCCAAAAATGGTAAATAATAAATAGCAGTATTTTTTACTATTCATATAAAATAGTTCAAAGATTAGAAATTGCCTGGATGGTCAACAATAGCAGAAATAGTAAAATAAAGTATCATCTGATTTGGTATTATGTGGCTATTAAAATAATAACTATAAAGATGATGGAGCAACAGAGAGTCATACTCAAGCATATTTTAAGTGAAAGAAACTGAATTGAAAGTTGTAAGACTGTCATGGCTAGAACGTGTGCCAGCAGGTCACATGTGTTTTACCGGCGTGGTACAGGGAAGTGTGGTGGAGTGCCAATCAGAGCAGAGAATGAATATAGATGAATGGATTAGAAAGAAAATTGCACATAAGGTCGTGAAAACCTAGCAGGTCCCAAGCTGGCCTGGTCTTTTCTCCATGTCCTTCTCTTTCACACTGAAAAGGCATTGTCTTAGTTAGGAAGAGACCACAGAAACTCTTATAAAGTAAAACATTTAACTGGGGTGGCTCACTTACAGTTCAGAGGTTTAGCCCATTATCGTCATGGCAGGAAGCAAGGCTGCATGCAAGTAGACACGGTGCTGGAGAAGGAGCCAAGAGTTCTCACGTCTTGACTCATAGGCAACAGGAAATAGTCTGAGACACTGGGCGTGGTTTAAGCATATATGTGACCTCAAAACTCACCTCCACAGTGACGCACTTCCTCTGACAAGTCCCTACCTACTCCAACAAAGCCACACCTCCCAGTAGGGCCACTTCCTTTGGGGCCATTTTCTTTCAAACCTCCACAGACGTTGTAGGTAGTGAGTGCCCTGGGGTGTCAATCTTGATGCTTTCCTTGAATGTCTAGATCCATTCAGACATGCAATAGGATTCTAAATCTGAAATTGCCTGTGAGTCCATTGCTGTTTGTATCAGGTCAACATCTACGCTGATCTACATGCACTGGTTTCCAACCACTGATGCTTTTCTTCTTTTACCTAGTACCCTCAAGATTACCAGACTATTCTTTTCAGAATGGAGATCTGGTTATGTATTCTTTCTTGTAGTCCATATTAACTCCACTTAGGCAGGCTAGGAACGTGGGTAACTTTTCATTGGCCGTAGCCTTAACTGATGACTTTGGTAGTAAGTCCAATAGACTTTATATTTAACTGCCATGTCCTTCTGAAATGTACTTAACTATTTTCACGGATATTAGTACTTGTATTAGTTACTTTTCTGTGACGTGGTTAAAATATTACGACCAAGGTAACTTACAAAAAGAAGAGTTTATTTTGGCTTAAGGTTCCAGAGGTCTAAGAGTCCATTATGGTGAGGAATCCTGGCAGCAAGCTGCAGCATGCAGTTAGAGCAAGAAGTTGAGAGCACACATCCTTAAGCACAAGCCCCAAAGCAGAGAATGAACAGGAAGAGGGTACAATTATAAACACTCAAAGCCCACCCCCTGGAGTGACATATTTTCTTCCAGAAAGGTCCAACCTCTTAAACATCCCCAACAATGCCATCAGCTCAGGACCAAACACTCAAATACCGGAACCCATTTCAGCGGCGATTTCTCAGGAAAACAACCAGTGTTATATGCTTTTATGTTAATGTCTTGGCTAGCATACCAAGAAATGATTTTCACACAGATATATCATGATGTGCTTTTATTTGTCCTCTCCAGTTCCCTCCTACACACACACTCTCTGTCTTGCTTATTCCCTTCCTTGCCCAAATAGTTCCCACTTCCTGCTTCCACTCAAATATATTTGACTATCCTTGTTTCTTCCTTTCCTCTCCTTCACTTTAGATTTCTTTACTCTTTTTTTGTTGTTTTTCTGTTTTTTGGGTTTTCAAGACAGGGATTCTCCCTGTAGTTTTGGAGCTTGTCCTGGAACTTGCTCTGTAGACCAGGCTGGCCTCGAACTCACAGAGATCTGCCTGCCTCTGCCTCCCGAGTGCTGGGATTAAAGGCGTGCACCACAATTGCCCGGCTCTTTTTCCTCTTACAGTACTCTTTGTATTTTAGTCTGTCTGTCTGTCTGTTTGTCTGTCTGTCTGTCTGTCTGTCTGTCTGTCTGTCTGTCTCTCTCTCTCTCTCTCTCTCTCTCTCTCTCTCTCTCTCATACACACACACACACACACACACACACACACACACACACACACACACAGAAATCTGCATCTCATATGTAGAAGGAAAGCATGTGATGTTTGAGTTAGCCAATTTTGCTTAACTTAGTGATCTCCTGTTTCGTTTCTTCTCCTACACGTCTCATAATTTCATTCTTCTTTACAGCTAAATAAAATTGCACAGTGCATCTGTACCACTTTTCTTCATCCATTCACCTACAGATGGGCATCTAGGCTGGTTCCATAATATTGCAGCTCTTGTGAGTAGCGCAAGGATCTGTGGTCTGCTGACTTAGAGTGCTGAAGGTGTATACTCAGCAATTATGTAGTTGGATTGTATGATACTTCTATACTTTATTTAAAAATAAACCTCAACACTGATTTTTAAAATGGCTTTACCACCTCACATCTCCATGATATATAAGGTTTCCTCTTTCTCCGCGTCTACATGAGCACTTGCTGTCATATTTTTCTTAATGCTAGCTACTGTCTGAGACAAGACAAGGTCTCAATGCAGTTTTAATCTACATTTCCCTGACGGCTTAGGGATGTTGAGAACCTACTCAAATATTCATTGGGAATTGTCTTTCTCCCTTTGAGAACCTTGGAGTCAGTTCATTAGCATTTACATTTTAAAGTTCTATGTGGATTTTAGATATTAATCCAATGTTAGACGTGTAGCCTCCCCATTCTGTAGCACTCCCTTCCCCCCCAATTCTGTAGGCTGTCTGTTCACTATGATGACTACTGTTATTTATTGAGAGATGCAATATTATTCTCTAAGCAGTGCTGTTTACCATGCAAGAAAAGTCACAAGGTACAACAAAACCCACTACAAGAGTTTATTAAGGGGAGGAAACAGAAGGAGTGTGCATAGGCCTATGGGATGATCGTGCAGGAAGGAGGGGGAGGGATAAGTGGAACCTGCTTTTATAGGTTCCCCCCCCCCCACGAGCATATGAGCTTACACAGCTATGCTGTGTATGCGCAGAGATTACGTGATCACTTTGTGCGCAAATTACAGGATTGCACAGCACACGGATTACCGAGGACATAAGGCCCTGGGATGACTAAACATCTTGCCAGCCCACACGCAATCATGTAGTTGGGGGCATGGCTAGGAATTTTAACAACTACCCTTGCCTATCCAGAAGCTTTTGAATTTCATGCAATCTAGTTTGTTAATTTGGGGCTTTTTCCTATTTCCTGCACTACTGGAGTCTATTCTAAAAACCTCTTACCTATGTCTGCTTCTATGTTTTGCTGGTTTTTTCTTCGGTAGCTTCAGTTTGAGTACTTAAAGTCTTTGGTCTCCTTTGACCTGAATTTTGAGCAGGATAAGAAACAGGGTTTTTTCTTTTCCATGTAGCTGCCCATTTCTCCAGTACCATATACTGTATAAGCTGCCCCCCCCCCCACATATGTTTTGACAGCTTTTCAGTGGTTGTTACTGCCTCATATACCATTATTCACCTCTCAATCTAGATGAATAGTTCATCTGATTATAGAATTGCGTGTTAGCATTATCTTTTCCCTTCAACATTTTAGAGGCATCAATGACCTCAGTGTCTTCACACTACAGAGATACAGGTAAAATGTCTGATGTCATTTTGTTATCTTAATCTTTGTGTATGATCTAATACCCCCCCTTTTTTTTTCTGCAATCTTTGGAGTCCTTTAACCTTGGCAACCCAATCACTGTGGTATAGCCTATTTTCTCTTGTCTTGTTTATTTCCCCCATTCCATTCCATTCCATTTTTCCCCTTGGGGAAAAAGTCAAGATATTCACTGATTTTTGTTTTTTGTTTTCTCCTGAGACAGGGTTTCTCTGTGTAGCCCCGATTGTCCTGGAACTCACTTTGTAGACCAGGCTGGTCTTGAACTCTCAGCGCTGGGATTTAAGGCATGTGCCATTATGCCCAACTGAAACTCATTGATTTTACCTGCCTGTGTTTGTGTGTGTGTTCATTGATAATCTCTCTCTCCCTATTTTTGTAAGTCATTTCTTCTTGAACTCCTAATTTTTAAAGGTCAGGTCCCCTAATTTCTCCTTTAATCTTTAAAGGAGCTTTGCTATTTATTTTGTCTGCTGGGTTTTTAAAAGTACCTTCTAAACATTTATTCAAAAGTTCAATAATTTTGATTTTCAAAGTTGATTCCCATTCTTTCAATGCTCCATTAAACACTCACCTATTTTTAACTTACAGATGGAATATTATGACAGCCAAAGTTACATTATAAGTTTTAATCACACTGCCTTAGAGATCCATGAAATAAAAAATGCCTCTGATATACAGGCCCCTTGCCTAAAGATGGATAGTTCCTGAAATGCTGGAGGCTATTGTTTATGGGAGATAACAAGGCCCATGTTTTCACTCCCCTAAACAAGTTTGTTTGACCCATCTGCACCAGATGTGCTTGATCACATGTGGGCAAGAGGTTCACAGGCAGGAAATACATCAGGATGTATACTTGTCCCTGATTGGATGTAGGCTGGAGGTATGTCAGGATGTATGCTTGCCCCTGATTGGACCTGCTGGGAAATGCAATGAGTTATGGGTTTTCCTTCATAAACCACTACAAACTGATTCTGGGTCATTTCCCAGGAACCTGGGTATGGATCTGGCCAGAGCCCATCCACCTGGTCGGTGTTTAATTAAAACTTGCTTCAAATTTGGCTTTAAACTATGGTAGTGGTTTTACTCTCGATCGGTGGGATTAACAATATCTTTGAGAATATGTGGCCAGTTTTCTTTTTGTTTATTATCTTAGAGTCAAAGCATACTCCCTGCTTTATTTCTTTCTTTCAGATCCCCTTGGTTTCTTTGCTTCAATTTCTCAGTGTTTTTGTTAGAACTAGCTTTTCTTAAAGTCTTAATTGTCTATTCTTATCCTGGAGTAAGTCGCTGTAAAAAGCTTTAAGATGATTAGAAGACTTTGTGATTTTGTGTTTTGTGGGTGTGCATGTCGAGGGTGTAGCTGGCGTGGGTTGAATGAGGAGATTCATCACAGGGTAACTTGACCTATCCAAATATCACTTCCCTGAGGGTTGTTTTTTCTTTTTTCTTTCTTTCTCATGGGTTAGTTGTTTTTCATAGAGAGGGATATTGCATCCTGGAAATAAGGAAATATCCTTTTATTACAAGTCTAACCTTCTACATACTGCAGTGACCAGGGAAAAGAGCATTGTGACCATTGCTGCTTGACAAAGTTCCAGCTTTTCAACTTTGTGTATCATAATTCTCCAGCACCCTTTCACGTTCATTTTTAATGATTCTCACTATTATGTCTTTCCCCTTGGGAGATTTTGTTCAGGCTTTGGTGAAGGATGAAAATGTGTATAATGATAGCCTCTTTAAACAAAATAATTCTTAGGGAAAAATTCCCACCACTGTGGAACCATATAGCATAATAACTCTACCCACACCTATACACGTTAACATCAAATTGCTAGAAAATTTAGATGAATAACATATGCTTGATATTTGATAATCAGGATTTATAAATTCCTAAGTTCTACTCAGGTTCACAGTGGCATTAGTCTAGCTAAAAGCTCACTTTTAAGCCTTAGCTATTTGGATAAACTAAGTCATACAAGAAACTGCAATATTCTATGTTTGACCTCCTTGCTACCCCCACCCCAAGAAAGTCCTTTTTCCAAGGTCAGGCATTTAGACAAGTCACCATTTCCTCAGGGGCTTGAAGAAAGTTCCTGATTGCTAAGAAGGGAGACAAATTCTTATCTCTAGCAGGAGGAACTTGGGGCCGTTCCACTAACATAGAACTGGTACCTGTTGTCAAGGTCAATGCTAGTTTCCCGAATCTCAAGCCACACCCCAGCTCCCACGCCTCCTTTCTCCCACTTAATCCTCTAGAGTTCAAAAGGTGAATTCTTTTTTTAATAAATGTGCTGGCGGATGCAGTGGCAGATCATGTCTGTCTCCTCCTTTTCCTGCTGACCCTGCACACCCCACACCCTCTTTGAGACCCGAGCCTCTGCTGAGGCAGGTCTCGGGCACTAGCGCACTTCATCCACGATGGGAATTCTCGTGTGTTCTGTGTAATGCCTCGTCTTCACACTCAGCTGTTGAATGCTTGCTTTCTTGTACTTTGCTGAGTGTGGTCTACTCATTGCTATTCTCTACCAGTATGTGTCTCTTCACTCTTTGTTACCCTGTCACCATTGTCTAAAAATTTGCTGATAGACCTTTTGAACTATTGTCTTTTCTATCTAGTCTTTTCTTTTCTCATTTTTTAAAAAATATTTTAAAAATGCCCCTACTGGGGCTTTGGTAGCACACGCCTTTAATCCCAGCATTTTGGAGGCAGAGATAGACAGATCTCCAGGAGTTCGAGGCCAGTCTAGTCTACAGAGCAAGTTCCAGGACAGCCAGGGCTGCACAGAGAAACCCTGTCTCAGAAAAACAAAAACAAAAGCCAACCCACCAACAAAGAAACAAAATAGAGTCCAGCTTTTAATGAGGGCTGGAGAGATGGCTCAGTGATTAAAAGCACTGGCTGCTCTACCAGCGGATCAGGGTTCAATTTCCCCGTACCCACACAGTGGCTCACAACTGTCTGTAACTCCAGTTCCAGGGGATCTGGCATCCTCACCCAGACATACATGCAGGCAAAACACCAGTGCACATAAAATAAGAGTAAATAAATTATATATATAAAATAAATGCCCCTACTGTCATTCTGACTGGGTTTAGATGGTGATGGCGATAAGCATGTTTGTTCAATTTGTAATGCTTCAGGAACCCTTTCTTCACTCTCTGTGGTGGGTCATGGTCAGTCTGCTGTAGACCCGATGGTGTAGTTAAGTGGTATGTAATTGGAGTCCAGCAGGAATTTCTGGCATGGTACATCAGTGGATTCATAGATGATGCTACAGCCCCTTTCATCGCCTAAGGTTTTGAACGTTGGGTTTTGGATTCTTTGACACAGAAGTTTCTTTCTACCAATCACAGCGACTTTTGCGGACATTTCTCGAGGGGTGAGCAATGTACTAAGGGTAGCAGGTACTTACCTGTATCTTTGCTTCTGTGTGCTGTGCCCTGCCAGGTGTAAGTTCCAGTGAGCAGCCTAAGGGAAAGAAACCTCAAATTGAGTGGCCTATTAACTCTAGCCCAATATTGTCTCTTATTCTTACGAAGACTCAGCCGCTGTACGTGCTCTGTTGCCTTTTCGCCTAGATTTGCTCCAGGCTTATACTTCCAAGATCTACTGATCTGTTAGTTTTTGTTTCTTCCTTCAATTTACCCCAAAAGAATAATCTCCTTGAGGATGGGACTGAATCACATTCATTGTGACAGGTCCAGTGACAGATTTGGCACACAGGACACATTCAGTAAGTGCTTAGTTGCTGGGCAAAGAATACACAGGTTGATGGCGTGTCAAGTGAAATATACTACCTGAGAAAATGAGCAGTGCTGTTCTGATCATTCGCAATGCTTGACTGAAAAATCAGTATTTATGGTACTTATTAAAAAACCCAAGTGATACCCAGTGATTAAAAGGTTCTGCTGATTCTTGGTGTTTTTTCTCTTCTCTTTAGAATTGACGTCCTCGTGTTAAGATTGATTTTATTCTGGTCAGTGTTATAGCTAGCTATCCATCTGGTTTCATAGGATGATCTGCTGTGTGAGGGCACAGGGTGTATCCCTTGTGTCTGCCTTTCCATATTGCCCTTGCGCAATGAAGATGAAGTGAGCTCAATCTGTATTTGCAGAATTAGATTAGGCTGTCCTGAATTTGACCCACATGCATGCCATGGTGGAGTAAGTGCTTCTGCTGATGCAGGGAAGAAATTAGTGTTTGCTGTGAATAAACTTATTTCTGGAAATTAATCAACAGAACCTTTAACTTACTGTACAGACCCTGAAACATTATCCCTCTCAAATTCTCAAAAAGAGCTTCCTCTTTGGCACCAAATTTCAAGAGAATTCAACACTTAAGTCAGTAACATAGCAATAAGCCCTAAAAAAAAAAAAAAAATGGACAGGCGATGCCCACCAAAACAGAGGATGACTAAATAATCTTAGAATTGCTATCTCAACACATATTATCAGACTAACATAGAATTAATTGTGTACTTATGACAACACATGGCAAATTCAGATTTTCCTCCCACTGTTCTTGAAAAAAAAAGGAAGCAATTGTGCAAAGCTATTGCTCCTGATTCCTTCAGAATGCTGACTGGCAAGGGGAATGAAGGGTGTTCAGAAATGACTGGTCTTGCTGTCTAAAAACAACACCCAGTCGGTGGCATGATTCAATTCTCAGGAATACTGCTGCCGACTCCGTGTGCTGTAAACACAGTCTAGTGACTTTGAGCAGATGCTTCTGGAACGATGTTATTAAGTTCCTTTAAACACTTAGAAAGTATATTTATTTTAATCACTGTAATCGCAACAGAGATAGGTGTAGGTGCTTAAAATAGTACAAAAACCACCTATGTGATGCAAGTCACTGAGCGGTGAAAATGGTTTCCCCAAGCTGCAAATAGCCATCATAGCAAATACATCTCATGTTGAAAATTTGGGTCACATTTATATCAAGGGCTAATTTATTGGCGACAGTAAAACATATTAAGCTTTAAATAGAGGGTCTAAAGTTTAATCAGATTTCTGAAAATAGTTAATAGCACAATGTATGAAGTGCCAAACCACACATACACACACACACACACACACACACACACACACACACACACACACACACACACACTAATAACTCTGGATCTGTTGTCGGTTGCTAGGAAAAAGCATGAAACAAGGACAAACACAAATAATGTCATCTTTATGAAGATGAATCATAAAAATGACTACTGAAATGCAACGGCTTTTGGAAGTTCAAAAGACTAAATATTTTATTATTTAAGATACATAAAACCGAGACAGTAGGGGTTAATCGAAAACTCCAGGGTCCCAGGACTCTGACTGTCACCCAGATATTGGATTCAGTTCACATGCTCTCATCTGGGAAACTTTTCTTTCTTTCCTATGTTTCCTTCCTGATCTACCCATGGTTTGTCAACAGGGTAATATCCCTCGGCTTGAATTTAGTCATCCATCTTTGTGCTCCCAACCCCAGCCTGGTTGTCTGCCCTGCACTGTGATTTCTCACTTTCTTTAACGAAGTTCCTTTGGCTGTGAGGTGATCTGTCAGTGAGCACGAAGAGAAAGTTAGCAGAGAGCTGCATCTGCTATGAACAAGTTGAGACTGTAGGTCTTTAATAAGTTGAGAAGATAGGTCCCAAACTGCAAAGTCCCTTTGTCTCTGTTTTAAACCCACGAGAGTCATTTGAATAAATGTGGAACAAAAGCCACATTCTGGAGGGAAAATTTAGTTAGATGAAATGGTAAAATCAAATCTTGACTGATTTTAATTATCAATCACATAGAATAAAAAATAATTTTGGGGTTTTTTTTCTATGACCCTTAGTTTGGTGAGCTTTAAAAATTCACGGAACATTTTCTCACAGTAACAACCAGCAAGATATCCCCATCTTCATATTCCTTGACCTTCCTAAGTGTTTACCTCTTCTTTTTGTTTAAGTGATATTTCCCTTCTCTCTTCTCATTAACCTCTCTTGTATTTTCAGGATCTGGTGCCTGCTCTCCAAATGTGACTATATTCCACGGTTCCACTTTTTTTCTGTCTCTAACTTAACGATGGTCCTATTCACATATTTTGAAAAGATTTATTTTATGTGTATGGGTTTTGCCTGCCTGTGTGTCTATGTACTACATGCATGCTTGGTGACCAAGGAGGCCAGATAAAGACATCCTATCCCCTGGAACTGGGGTTATGGATGGTTGGGAGTGGCCATGTGGGTGCTGGGAATTGAATACTGTTCTGGAAGAAGAACCAGTGCTCTTAACTGCTGAGTCATCTGTATAGACCCCTCCCTCTCCCCTTACTTACAACTTCTTGATGTTAATTTTGTTAAAGCTATATGCATTTTGAATTTTGATCATTTTCCAGGCTAGGCTTAGGTAAGGAGTACTTCATTTATGCTGGCTGGTGGCAGCAAGTTACAACTCCTTTTTAACCATGTGACAATGTTAAAAAATTACTCTCCAGTGCACTATGTTGCCAGTTTATTTTGTTTCTCATGTTTTCTCCACATTCCACAATGTCTTCAGTCAGTTAGATGCTGTGGGATGTCTTTCTGTATGCTGTGAATATGTGTTGCCCTGATTAGTTGATAAAAAAAAGCCGTTTGGCCTATGGCAGGGCAGAATGGAGCCAGGCGGGAAAAATCCAAGGGGGATAGTGAAAGGAGAAAGAAGAGGCAGGGGAGACGCCAGCCTGCTGTCCAGGGAGGAGCATGTAATGGCACACAGGTAAAGCCACGGAATGTGTAGAAATGGGTTGAGTTTAGTTATAAGAGCTAGCCAGAATCTTGAGCCATAGGCCATGACCATACAGTTCATAATTAATAAAAGCCTCTGTATGTTTATTTGGGTCCAAGCAGCTGTGGGACTGGGCGGGACACAGGAAAGCTTCTAGCTACAGTTATAGAAATGATTTTGTGTTCAATGACTGTGCTCAAGATGGGTTAAAGTAAATGTTCTGAACACATTCATGTACGGTGAGCTAGGCCAAGCTATGATGTAGGTAGCCTAAGTGTGATAAATACATCTTCCACTTAATATTTTCAATTTGGTTTGGATTCAGTTGGATATGATATCATCTACAGTTTGTCTCTTCAACTTGTGTCAGTTAGCTTCCACCTTATCTCTTTAGTGACTAAAATGAGCAACAAGGTATGGATGATCACCAGTGATCACTAAGACGATCACTCACTACCACTGGACCTGCCAGCACTGGAGATCTTAAGCCTGGCAGAGTGTGGGAGGGAAAAAGACTAGATGATGAAGCTGGGTTTAAGCTTGCATGATCTGGAAACTGT
>CABHPR010137373.1:14616-40551 GCA_902168415.1 Peromyscus melanophrys | reverse complement strand
ACCTGTTATGAGACTCCCATCCTGTTACTGTGGCATCCACAGTGCACCACTGTAAGGCCCACAGCTTGTCATTGTGGGAGTCTGTAGTTCACCATTGTGAGGCTCTTAACTCACCCATTGTGAGATACAGTGCTCAAAACACAACTGTGTGGTACATGGTTCACCATTATGGGACCCACAGCTCATCCACTTGAGATGCACAATTGACTGACTGTGAGGTTCACAGTTTACTCACAGTGAGTCTCACTGCTCATCTACTCACAGCTCACTCACTGTGACAGCCACAGTTTTCTATTGTGAGGCTCACACGCCACTGTCAAGAGGCCAACAGCTAAGGAACGGAGTGTTTCATAGTCTACCGTGATCAATCAGAATGGCAAGATCAACAAAGCAATTGACAACAAATACTGGAGGGGCTGCAGCGGGGGAGGGGGAGGGGATGGGGGGGGGAAGGGAACACTCATTCACTGTTGCGGGGGTGGGAGATTGCAAACTGGTGCAGCCACCATGGAAATCAGTGTGGAGAAGTCTTAAAAAGCTAAAACTAAATCTACCATATGACCCAGTTATATCATGCCTTGGCATGTGCCCAACGACTCAATATCCTACTCAACAGATGCTTGCTCAGCCATGTTCATTGCTGCTCTATTCACAATGGCTAGGAAATGGAAACAACCTAAATATCCTTCAACCAATGGGTGGGTAATGAAAAACTGGTATATATATATATATATACAATACTATTCAGCTGCAAAGAAAAATGGAAGCATAAACTTTGCTGGTAAATGGGTGGAACTAGAAAAGATCATATTGAGTGAGGTAACCTAGCCCCAGAAGGACAAATGTCTCATGTTCTGTCTCATTGGAGGCTTCTAGTTCCAAATCTTCAGATGTGAGTACATACCCTGGAGTAACAACAGAAACCAGGAAAGTAAAATTGGACCATTGCCCATGTAGAGGAGTAGGGAAGAATATAGAGGGGTGTAGCAGGGTATGAGTCATCTGAGAGGGGAAATGGAAAAAGGGGATGTGGTGGTATTGTATTCCCCAAAATATTGTGTACCCTAATAAATTTATCTGGGGTCAGAGAACAGACAGCCACTAGATACAGAGGCTAGAAAATGGTGGCCCTCACGCCTTTAATCCTAGCATTCCAGAGACAGAAATCCCTCTGGATCTCTGTGAGTTCAAGGCCACATTGGAAACAGCCAAGCATGGTGACACACGCCTTTAATCCCAGAAAGCCAGCCTTTAATCCCAGGGAGTGGTAGTAGAAAGCAGAAAGGTATATAAGGCGTGAGGACCAGAAACTCGAGGCATTTGGCTGGTTAAGCATTTGGCTGGTTAAGCTGTCAGGCTTCTAGCAGCAGCAGTTCAACTGAGAGCCATTTGGATGAGGACACAGAAGCTTCTAGTCTGAGGAAACAAGACCAGCTGAGAAGCTGGCCAGGTGAGGTTAGCTGTGGCTTGTTCTGGTTCTCTGATCTTCTAGCTTCACCCCAATAACTGGCCTCGGGTTTGATTTTATTAATAAGACTCTCTAAGATTCATGCTACAAGGGGAGGCTCTTTAGGGAGGAAAAGGGAGATAAACACAGAAGGAGGGAGGGGGGTAAAAATACTAAGGACACCTGAAAAAGCCACAAAGAATCATACTATCAACTGTTTACCTAACCCCCCTATAATACACATAATTCCATGTATAAATATACACTGTTGTTTTAATGGGCTTATCTCATTTGGGCAAAGGTATTCCCTTCAAGAGCCACAGACCATCTAACAAAAACTTGAACACCAGACATGAGAAGTCCCCTTGTTATTTGTTGGCTAGGGTTGTACGGGGAACTCCCCAAACATATAGCCTATTGCTGTTACTCTTGGTTACCTCAGAGGTGGAAGGTAGGTTCCTATTGCTGAAGATACCATGCATTTCAGACACTGGGCCCAGAAGCTCCTGAGATGGAGCTGACCCGAATGACCCCTCCCCGAGGACCAGCTTTCATTGTACCAAAAGGTGCAATGCAAGATTCCAAAGGAGGGAAGCAGCCAACAGTCCTACCGAGCTATGATGCTTATGAACCCCGTCAATGACCAGCATGGCATGATGACCCTAAGGGTGTAGTAGTGGCAGACATGCCTTGCTGGTAACCAGCAGCTCTGTAATTGGACTTAAGTGCTAGTGAAGTCATGGCTATTGGAGGAGAATCTACAGTCACTAATTTACTAAAGCAGCGTAATCCCTAACAACAGCCCATAAACATTTATCCTTATGTTCACAGATGAGTGTAGTTTCCACCCATCATCAAGGAAACTTCTCTTTGCAACCGACAGAGATCATTATAGAAAGCACACCCAACCAAAATGCAGAGTTGTGGGGCCCAGTCCATCTACGAAACACTTCCACACGTAACATTCAGGGAACGTTGTGGAAGAGGGGGCAAAATGATTGTAAGAGCCGAGGACCAGAGAGCTTGCCGTGATTGTGTCTCCTAGTGATGTCACGAGCTTCACCCATAAGGTCTCACCAACATGACTGTCTAAACATGAGATGAACAAGGATGATGCCAATGGATATGCCAAAATGGACAGGAAAAGCCCATGAGGCCTCAACCCTACACAAGGAGTGGGAGAGGTGATCTTCCCTGAGAGAGCCCATGAGGCTTCAACCCTACACAGAACTACAGGCAACTGAGCAAAGCTGGTCTTCTCTAGGGAAGAGCATACCAACTGGCTTCCCAGTGCCAAATGGTCAGCCCTGAAAATATACATACAGGTAACGTTACATGGATTGAGCGGGTTATATTTAAGAATATAAATGTATACACATACACATGTATGCATACAATAACAATTAGTGAAAAAAGAGTTCATAATTTTTTAGATTGCTTTTTAAAATTAAAAATAGATTTTTCTTCCTACAATATATTCTGATTATGGTTTCCCTTCCCCCAGCTCCTCCCGGATCTTCCCCAACTCCCTACCTACTCAAATCTTCTGCCTTACTCTCACTAGAATACAAACAGGCATCTAAAAAATACAAAATAAAATAAGATAAAAACAAACAAAGCAACCAACAAACC
The DNA here is from genome assembly GCA_902168415.1 of Peromyscus melanophrys. Lineage (NCBI taxonomy): Eukaryota > Metazoa > Chordata > Mammalia > Rodentia > Cricetidae > Peromyscus > Peromyscus melanophrys. Next base: position 37,472 of record CABHPR010137373.1, on the reverse strand, counting down.
AACAAACAAACCAGACTAGGACAAAGCAAACAACTACCTGCGGAAATGGAGCCAAAGAAAAAGCACACGCAACACGTGTAGACACAGAGACACACACATTTGCACAGGCATAAATCCCATTAAAAACACAACACCAGAAACCATAATATATACACCAAAGACCTGTAAGGGGAGAATAAATAAATGAATGAATAAAGAAAGAAGACAAATAATGCCCAGACAAAGCATTATGAGACGAAGAACTTCCAAAAATGCCATTAAGTTTGTTTTGTGTTGGCCATCAACTCCTGGGTGGTTTGTACATCCAGTGAGACTCTGTTGAAGACAACTGATTTCCCCCTTGTCAGCAGTTATCAAATAGAGATTCCTTCTTGGTTAGGGATGGGGGCTTGTGTCCACTTCCCATCCCAGTGCGGGGACCCTGTGTGGCTTAGTACAGGGGCTGTGTATGCTGCCAAGTCTCTGTGAGTCTGTATGTGCAGCAATCTGTCTGTGTTTAGAAGGCCCTGTTCTCCTGGAGTCCTCCATCCCCTCTGGCTCTTACAATTTTGACATCTCTTCTTCCTGAGCTCTGAGGGGAGGGATTTGATGGAGATATCCCATCTATGATTTATAAGTGGGTTTGTGCTTTCAAATACTTGAAAAAAGTTTGAAGTATAATGAATTTGACAAATGGCAGTTATATTAAGTTCATGTTTCCCTGTTCGTGAAGTTATGTTGGATCACAGCAATACTCAGTGTATTGCCAGTGGTGGCCCCTGTGTTCTAAGGACCGAATAACCATGACAGGGAGTACAATTATGCCATTTGCTGGGATGAGTCTTAGCATTGTTGACCGCGTGGCTTCCAGTGCCAACACTAAGGGCATTCCTCTCTGTGCCGTTCCTTTTCTTTGATGAATGTTGGTTGGTTCGAATCCAACCTCTGGGTCTCTAGTCAAGAGAACAGATGACTCATCAGGGCTCCAGGACCCTTGGAGAGGTGTCTCCCAGTTCCCTGGGACAGATTTGAAGGGCAAAGACTGTCCTTCAATTGGCTCTATGGGTGGTCATCTTATTCCTGTCTATATTGCCAAAAGGTCTCCCAGCTTTGGTAGTTGAGCACCCAAACGGGAAAGTTGAATTTGTCTGTAGTTTTAACTTTTGGGTAACATTTAGATAAAGCTCAGACTGAAGCCCAAACAGTTGTAAATAAATGCTGATTAGATACACGTTCTTTGGTGTTTAAAATCAGTTTCAGTAAATGCTACCAAGAGCGGGTCAATAACTTAAGAGAACTCCACGGATTTAAACAGAAGTTCGATATCAAGGAACTGTTAGACTTGAGGAAATTTAATACCCTTTAGTCATCTTATATATATAAAATCTCTAAGTTGCATCTTTTAAACCTTGTGTCCAGTGGCTCTCAAGGACCCCCAGGTCTCCCCCCACCCCATAACTATGCCATTAAAAAGGGAGGCTGAAGTGGAGCTGTAATAGTACAACTTACAGTTTCCAGTTAAAGGAATAAAAATAGATATTTAAAACAGTCACTGAAAGTATCAAACCAACATAGTGCTAGATGACAAGTGAGAAATTACAGTGGATAATTCAAATGATGTGCAGCTAAGACAGCGCAGGGAGGAGGGGAGGAAAGGAATAGAAGTCATCTCACTAGACCACTCAGTGTGCCTTTTCTAATCCTGAACACAATAAAGAGCTGGTACCAAAGTCATTAGGTACTAAAATATTAATACCCTCCAAAGATACCCAGATGTTACACTGTTGCAAAACGTCCTCTTTAAAATGAGAGGATACGTCCTTATGTACGCCCAAACAGGACACTATAAATATCCACAAAGAGAAAGCTCTTGTTATTTGTTATTTGGCTCCTTGCTAAGCCTCTTTGAACTGCTATCACCTTAATTCCCACCAATAAAAATAATCCTGAGAGACACATCATTTTTATTTATAAAACAAGAGTATTAAAAACCCTGCAATCAGGAAATCATTGTCTTTCGGAGTTTGCAAAAAGCAAGTTGATCCTATTTGTCAGGTAAAAATAGTAAGTTAAAAGAGAAAATCTGCACTGGGATTTTGTTTTTGTAAACAGATGTGTCCACCTTTACCTCTATTGCTAGAAACAGGGAATATTAAGGTCCAATCACAGCAATAAAGTTTTGGTTAACTGAGTGACTCTTTACAGTTTATATTTTTGGAGAGACTTAATTACTAAGATAAAGAGGATTTTTAAGAATTAAGAATTCCAGTTTAGAACATTTTTAGATGTATGGAATGTGAAGAGGGCCTGCGAACCCTCATACTCCGAAGGAGGGTCCGGAGGAACTTAGGCTCATCGGCAGAGCAGGGGCCAGCCCCTTTAAGAGGTTTATTCCCCAGTGTCCCAGGACATTGTAACTTTTACAAATTGCTAAAGGGTTGGTGGGAGGAAAAGAGCCTGTCCTGGGGAGGACACCTCAGACAGGGCTGAAGAGAGGGCAGGGGAGGGCCTTGGGGGTCTATAAAACATCGGACCCAGAGCCCCCTGGCAACTCCCAGCTCTGGATTCCCTTCCTTCGGGGCGAGAGCTGTTTGCCTGTTGTAAAGAATCGGTCATTTCACTTTTCCATCCTCTCCCAGTGGCTGTTGCCTTCCTGTTCTGCTCATCCGTAGTCCTCAGGCTGTTGCCTTCCTGTTCTGCTCATCCGTGGTCCTCAGGCCCCCACAGCTCCCTTTCCCTTCCTCAGTGCTCCTGCATCTGCAGCCTTCGGTTTCCCTGCACATTACTTCCGTTTTCTGGGTGGCACCCCTGCTGATCTTTTTGCTCCGCTGACTGGCCTCCTGTCCACCATTCATCCAGAGAACGAACCCAGCATATCTCCTAGGTGACCAGCTCCTCTCCCAAGATCCTCACAGAACCCCCTACTCAGATTCCACTGTTACGTTAACCATATGTTACCTGTGTTATTTAAGTGGGGTCTTGTACCCTACAGCTGATATTATTATGGTTCTACCAAGGACTCACTATTGACACATTACTACTAACTGACGTCTACACACGATGTGGCCTTCTTGTTTTCTGTCTTCAGTCCCAGGATCCTAAGACACACACTCATCAACAGACCTATCACTAATACTGTTAACCTTGATGTCCTAAGGGTAGTGTTAGTCAGGTTTCTCTACTGTCAACTTCTCTTTCCTCTCCTTTTCTATGTTGGGCTTTTCACTCTTTGTAAGGATGGCAATATGTGAGGAGCCATGTTCTCCCCCTTGAAGCCAGATAATGTAATGTTGACACTAACTATCCTGGAATCCTTCTACCTATGGGATTATCTCTTCTTCCTCTTCATTTAGTCATTCAGCCATTGTTTATAACAGCAAGGGGTCACAGATACCTATTTCATACTCTGAGCTATAATTTAAATATACTTTAGTCATTTTGTTGTGAAAATAATCCCACCTTTGGCCACTGTGGGCTCTTTCATGGAGCTCTCACGTTTCTTCCTAGTCAACAGTCCCCACTGGTGGACTCCTAGTAACTGCGGATGCAAACCTATGCATCTTCATACTTTCACCTCTCCCAGAATGTCATCTACTCAAATCAGAAGACACACAACCATTTAACATTGACTTCTTTTACTTACTAATATTCATTTCAGATGTTTGTGTAGATTGGTAGGTAGTTCATTTCTTTTAAATCCCTGAAAAAATGTCTATTGCGTGGATGTGTCACAGTTTAGCCATTTCCTTACTAAAGGACAACTTGGCTGCTTCTGTTTTGTGGCAATTGTGAATAAGGATACTATAAGCACTTTAATATTTTAATCAACATTAATTATGCATACTAAGGGGCTTCATTATGATATTTTGTGAATACATGTCATGTATTTTGATTATATTCACTCCTGTTACCCTCTGTGTTTCCCTTCGTCTTCCAAACTAGACCCTCTTCTACTTTCGTGGCTTTTTCTCTCTTTGATCCAGTGTGTTCCGTTGGGCTTGTTTGCAGAAGAAGCACGGTGTTTGTAGGCGCGTGGGCTCCTCAACATGGCTACACCACTGTATTAGCCACTTTCCAATGCTGTGGTAAAATAACAGGACTAAAGGTGGCAGGGAAAGGAAATGGTTTACTTCACCTTGCAGATTATAAATCCATCCCTGAGGAAAGTCAGGGCAGGAACCTGGGATAGGAACTGGAGCAGAGACCATGAAAAATCACTGTTTATTGACTTCTTCTTACTTACTTACTGACTGACTGACTGCTTACAGGCTTCCTCAGCCTGTTTTTTTTTTTTTTTTTGTATACCATTCAGGACCATGGGCCCAGGGTTGGCACTGCACTCAGTAGGCTAAGCCTGCCCACATAATTATTACTCAAGAAAATTCTCCACAGGCCAGTCTGGTGGGAGTGTTTTCCTTTCTTTTTTCTTTCTGTTTTTTGAGACAGGGTTTCTCTGTGTAGTCCTGGCTGTCCTGAAACTTGCTCTGTAGACCAGGTTGACCTCAAACTCAGAGATCCACCTGCCTCTCCCTCGCAAGTGCTGGGATTAAAGGCTTGTGCCACCACTGCCCAGCTGTGAGTATTTTCTTAATTGAAGTTCTCTCTTCCCAAATAATTTTAGCTTGACATAAAACTAGCCAGTACAACTGACTCCCTTTTCAACTTGACACACAAACACATCACTATTCAACCACAACTTTTTCTTTCTCATTTGTCTCTGTGGTTGTTTGAATGTAATTGGTCCCCATAAGCTCACAGGGAGTGGCACTATTAGGAGGTGTGGCTTTGTTGGAGTAGCTATGACCTTGTTGGAGGAAGTGTGTCACTGTGGGGGTGGGCTTTGAGGTCTCCTATACTCAAACTACTCCCACAGTCCACTTCCTGTTGCCTACTGATCAAGATGTAACCAGCACCATGTCTGCCTGCACACTACCACACTCCTCGTCATGATGATAATGGACTGAACCTCTGAAATCCTAAGGGAACCACTCCAATGAAGTGTTTCCTTATAAGAGTTGCTGTGGTCATGGTGTCTCTTCACAGCAATAGAAACTCTAACTAAGACAGTACTCAAGATGACACACTAATATTAATATCACATTATAAAACATTCCAACTTCTGAAAGTTCCACTGTCTTTAAAAATTCAAACACTTTAAAAGTATCTTTAAAATATCTAAGTTTCCTAAAACTCCAAATTCTTTCTCAAACACCCAAAGACTCTCTAAAATCCCCAAATTTCTCTGAAATAACTAAGGTCTTATAATTATGGGTTCCTGTACAAATCACAAAACAAGTTAAATGCTTTCGGACTCCAAGAGGGAATACCCAGGCATAGTTACATTCACATCGAAGCAAAGCCCAAGTCCAACAGTGTTAGGCAGCTGAAGCTCGCCGTCTAGAGTCCAGAGGGCCCGTGAAGCCCCACTGCTCCAGTTCTGCTAGCCACAGCAAGCCTAGTTTGTGTTGTAATCTCAGGGCAGCCCCCGCCACACCTGCTGCTGTCCTTGGTGGTTGTTTCATGGTACTGGCATCTCCAAAATGCTGAGGTCTCCATTGCAGCTGGGCTGCACCTTCACCAATAGCCTCTACAGGGTCAGGGACTCTGATTCTGTCATATGGTGTTAAGCCCTCAACTTCTCTTCATGATCTCTACAATTCTGGGGCTTTTACTGAAAATGGGGCTACACCTTTACCAATAGCCTCTCCTAGCCTGCCCTGGTGCCAATTTTCAGCTGCCTTCCATGACTCTTTCATGCCTTCAAAACGAGTACCATCTGGAAAACTACTCATTACAAGTTTAGCATCCAGAAAAAGGTACAGCCTTGCTCCTTATGGATAACACCTTCTGTGTGTCGACCCTGAGGGCACATTTCCCAGATTTTGCCTCAAAGACACTGGCCTCTTCTTAGTCACAGCCCCAGTTGACCAGAACCGCAGATTCTAATTCAAGTATCTAATGGCTCTGATAGAATCTTTAAGGGATTCTCAAACTTCCCTCTGAAGCTTACAAGCCAGTCCTCCATCATCTGCACTGCTCTCAACATTCTTATCTTCCAAACTTCCACAGAACATCCTGCTGAACTTTGAGTGTTCAATGGTGTTTCCAGCCCAAAGTTCAAATGCCACCACAATTCTTCCCAAAACACATGGTGAGGCACAGTAATACTCCATGACCAGTACTAATTTTTATATTAGTTGCTTTTCTATAGTTGTGATAAAATAACAAGACCAAAAGCAACTTGGAGAGGAAAGGGTTTATTTCACCTCACAGCTTACAAGTCCATTACCAAGGGAAGGAAGCCAGGACAGGAACTCAGGGCAGGGACCTGGAAGCAGGAACAGAAGCCAAGGACAGGGAGGAGTGCCTTCCATGACTTACTGACTTGCTCCTCATGTCTTTCAGTCCTCTTTTTTTTTTTTTTATCATCCAGAACCACCTGCCCAGGGGTAGAATTTCTTTCAGTGGTCTGGGTCAACTTACATTGATTATTAATCAAGAAAACACCCCCAAAGGCTTGCCTGCAGGCCAGTCTTGTGGGGGGTGTTTCCTCCATTGATGTTCTCTTCTGGAATGATGCTAGCCTTTGCCAAGCTAAGGTAAAACAAGCAAGTACAACCACGGTCTCTTCCTCTCCCACAGACTATTACCTCCATATAAATACTCAGGGAGGCGTGGGGCCTTGTGACTGCCTCCCCACTTCACAACGGGATGCTGATACCCTATCTTGAGCAGATCGTATGCATGGAATCACAGCTGTTACGAGTTCACAAACGCAGCAGCTGTGTCTTTCCTAGAAGTCAGCACTCCACATTGCTCTTCCCTGCTTCCTCCATCTCTTATTTTCTTTCCAGTCCTTCTCTCAGGACAGTCTCTAAGCATTGGAGTGTGTGATATAGATGTTCCATGGGCATTCAACAGTCATTTGTTCTCAGGACTTTATGATTCTCTGCTGTCACAGCTGATCACTGTAGAAAGAATCTTCTCTTGTCAAAGTTGACAGCAGCTCTAATCTATGGGCATAAGCATAGTCATTTAATAGGCAATATGATGGACATATCATGTCTATATAGCAAAGCAAGAGCAGTAGCTTTCTCACTAAGACCTATGGCCTCGCTAGCCAGGAAGTTTTGACCGAGTGTACATCACCACTTGTGAATTCCCTCCTTGGAGTGGGCATCAGATCCTACCAAAAGTGGTTGCTTCTCTCCAGTAACAGTCTTGCCTTTATTGCGCTATTGGGCTCATCTTGTCTGGCTGGCCTGTAAATATTTTTATGTATATTAGTTTTGGAGTATAAATTAGTTGAAAAACACTTGAAGACATTGATTATTGGATCACCTGTGTGACCATCTCTAGAAATCTAAGATTTACCACACTCAACTCTGCCACCTCCAATGATTCTACCAGTAACCAATGAGAATTCCTATTTCACATTACATCAAAAATTGCTGACATTTTTTAAAAAGTGTTAGTCATTATGATAAGTTTTAAGCCTCATTTCTAATGAAAAAGTATGTGGAAAATATTTTCATATTTACTTACAATTTATAAATTATTTCTAGACAATTATCTGTTAAGATGCTATGGTGGTATTGTGTTCCCCAAAATATTGTGCACCCTAATAAACTTATCTGGGGTCGGAGAACAGAACAGCTACTAGATACAGAGGCTAGAAAATGGTGGCACTCACACCTTTAATCCTAGCATTCCAGAGGCAGAGATCTACCTGGATCTCTGTGTGTTCAAGGATACAGCCAAGCATGGTGACTCACACCTTTAATCCCAGAAAGTGAGCCTTTAATCCCAGGGAGTGATGGCAGAAAGCAGAAAGGTATATAAGGCATGAGAACCAGAAACTAGAAGCATTTGGCTGGTTAAGCTTTTAGGCTTTTGAGCATCAGTTCAGCTGAGATCCATTCGGATGAGGATTCAGAGGCTTCCAGTCTGAGGAAACAGAATCAGCTGAGGAATTGGCAAGGTGAGGTGGCTGTGACTTGTTCTGCTTCTCTGATCTTCCAGCATTCACCCCAATACCTGGCTCCAGATTTGTTTTTATTAATAAGAACTTTTAAGATTCCTGCTACAAGATGCTTTACCCACTTTTTGGTTGTTTGGTGTTTTGTTTCTATTAATAACTATTATGAGTTCTTCCTATGTTCTGGATACAATTCCTTCATCATAAAGATGATTTGCAAATACTTTCTTTTAGTATTCATTGTTTTGTCACTTTCTTAACAATGGCCATCCAAGAACAGAAGTAAATTTCTATATTAGGAAAGCCCAACCACGAACAGTTTTCATTTGTGGATTGGGTATATTGTATCTGTAATGTCACCACCAAACCAAAGATCATGCAAAATTTCTCTTATTTTCTTCTAGAAAGTTTTTCTAGTTTGATTTTCTGTACGGCCAAGAGCAACTTGGGGAGGAAAGGGTGCATTTCTCAGCTAACTTTCTTGTACAGCCCAGCCTCACCTGCTTGTGTACAGCACTGTATGCAGTAGGTGGGGCCCTCCTACATCATTTAGAAATTAAGAAAATCCTGCACAGCCACAGCCACAGGCCAATGTGATCTGAGCAACTTTTCAGTTGGGGTTCTCATTTCCCTGGGGACTCTAGGTTTGCATCATTTTGACAGCTGACACTAACTATGGTAAAGTTCCGTGATTTTGAATTTCACACTCAGGTTTTAAAAAAATATATTTTGAAGTTTTTTTTTCTATGTTGGTGAAATATAAGGTTGTTGTCTGGGCTTTGTGTGGGGAGATGTGGTCTGCTATAGGGGAGCATGAACGTCCAGTTGTTCTAGCATCATTTGCTGAAAAAAAAAATGATCCTTTCTCTATCTGATTACTTTGAGCCTGTGGTGGTTTGAATGAAAAATGTTCTCCACAGGCTGAACCATTTGGTCACTTGGTCCCCTGTGGGTGGTGCTATTTGGGGAGGTTTAGTGGGTACAGCCTTGTTGGAGGAAGTATGTCATTGGGGGCGGGCTTTGAGAGTGTGCAGCCTCCCTCCACTTCCAGTTCCCTCTCTCTTGCTCTGTGCTGTGGTTGAGGATGTGGCCTCTTAGCTTCCTGCTCCTGACACTGTGCCTGCCGCTTGCTGCTCTGCCTCTCTGCCATGACAGACCCTACTTCCTCTGGAACTTAAGTTTGTGTAGCCAGTTTCCAGTTGTATGCCATGATTTCATTTTCCTTTATGGGTGCATAAAGTTCCATTTTGTATCTACTGATAGACTTCCAGGCTGGGTCCATTTCCTGGCTATCATGATAGAGCAACTGTAAATATGGATGTCTCTATATCACAAATTTCTAATTCTCTGTCTCATTGGTGTCTGTTCTTTCTCCAACACCACAAGGTCTTGATTACCTTTTACTTATTTTACAATAGGTCTTAAGGTTAAGTGAACTGGGTCTTCAAACTTCATTTTTCTTTTTCATAATTGTATTTCAATCCTAAGTCCTGACCAGGTGTGGTGTCACACATCTTTAGCCCTAGCTCTTAAGAGGTAGAGACAGGTGGATTTCTGTGAGTTCTAGGTCAGCCAAGGTTACATAGTGAGATCCTGTCTCAAAAAATGAAAAAAAAAAAAAAAAACAACTAAGTTCTTTTCCTTTCCAGATGAATTCTGAAATATTATTTCTTGGAAGGAGAAGGAAGGCTTATAAGACTCCAGAATCTCAGGACACTTAAGGCTCAAGGAGCTCCGAAAGTGGCAAGGTTCACAGAAGGCTCCCTGCAAGTCTGTAAACAGTGATGATGAGCAGGGGATGCTGGGGATTCAGCTTCCACGAGTCACCACCCGTGCTGCTGTGGGACCTCATGGTGATGAAGCTGCTTTGAGTCATCCATGTGCCAGTAAACAACCCCTGGTCATGCCGCTGTAAGTAACCTCCACACACTCCTGCGTTCACTAAGCCAGACTTGGGTAGAATTGTTGCTCTGTGCTCTTGCTGGAGCTCTATCTGGGGTAAACAGATGTTTGTTCAAGTCTCCCTAGGAGAAGTCACATAGCAGTTAGTTATCTGAGGTAGGGATTTTAAAATGGGATTTGGCTGAACTTGTAATTGGACTTCAGGTAACGTGTTAGTATTGAATGAATTTCGGTAGCTTGTGTCCGCAGGGAATTGATATGTCATTAGTTGTTACACACACGAGCCCAGATGTGTTCATTGACTGCCCTGTGATACCGTCGAGTCCCATGGGACCATAAATGATATCCATTTCCACACTGATTTTGACAACTTGGGTCTTCTCTTTTTGTTTCTTGGACAGAGATTTGTCAGTTTCATTGATCTTTTAAAAGAAACAGCTTTTGGTTGTGTGCATTTTACCTATTGCTTTCCTGTTTTCAATCTTGCTTACTTCTGGTCTAATTTGTATGATTTTTCTTTATGTTGCTTACTTTAAGTTTAAATTGATTTTCTCACTCTAGTTTTCTAATGCGTAAGTTTAGATGATTGATTTTAGAATTTTGTGAGCGAGGGCTGATCTGGGAAAAAGGGACCAATTAGGGAGCAGCAGGAGCCTGGAGGGAGGGATTGCCCCCACGGATCATATAAAAAGTCTCACCCGGAGCCCGTGGGCAGACTCCCACCTCTGGGCTCCCCTCCCATCCTTTTGATGGGAATTGTTGGTTCTGATAAAGATTGTAGTTTTCCCCCTCTCTGTGCCTGGCTTCTCAGTTCTGTGTCAATCTGTGACTGTGGCTTTCAGTCTGTCAGCCGCCTCCAGATCTGTACCTGTCACTTTGTGTCAGGGACCCTCCTGAGCTCTGCTACTTCCACTCCCAGGGAGGCTCCTCTTTTCCCTCCCACCTCAGATCTGTACCTGTCACTTTGTGTCAGGGACCCTCCTGGTCTCTGCTACTTGCACACTCACTTCCTCACCTCAGGTCCCCAGCTGTCACTCCCTGCCAGCATCCTCTTTTTCCTTCAGCTGTCACTTCGGTTTCTTGTCTGAGTGGATCTTCTTCATTCTAGGACTTACAATTCTCTGTCCACCCGACGGAACGCACTCAGAGATACTCCTATGCAACCCCTCCCCTGAGACCTCCATAACATTTGTTTCTAATAAATGCATTTTAATCAGTAAAACTCTCTCTACCAGTTGCTGGAGTTGTGTCTCACAAATTTCTGTAGCTGAATCTTCTAGAAATATCTTTCTTAGAATAGAAGCAGAAACAGTTCCCAGTTCCTTTATGAGGCCATCACCACACTTGCACTGAGAAACTAGAGCTCTCCTATATTTCTAGTGAGAAGGGAAAATGATAGCCATTTTGGAAGAGAGTTTGGCAATTCCTCTAAAACCTAAAAATATGCACTCTCCATTCAACCCACAAATTACACGTGTTCCTGGGCACTTATTCTAGAAAAATGAAAAGTTACACGCATGTTACCTGTATGTGAACATTCTTAGCACTTTTATTTGTAGTAGTTCCAAACCGGAAACAGCAGAAATAGCCTCCTTACATGGATGTCAAAATGCCAACAGGGGAATTATCAAAGTAATGATGGTACACCCATAAGATGGATTTCTACTCAATGATGAGAAGAAATAAGCTATCGACACATGCAACGATATGAGTGATTTCAAGGGCTTCTTGCCAAGCAGAAACATCCAGTTTTACAAGATCGTGCATGTGCGGTAGTATTCCCTTGACAGAATCTTGAAAATGGGATTGGTGGGCTCTGGGGGTTGAGCATCACAGAGGAGAGGTGATGGGTGCAGCCTTGAAGGGCAGCACAAGAGCATTTGGTGGAAGTTCTGAATCTTAGTGGCTGTGGCGGAGACATGAACACACTAGCAGGTAAAATGCTTAGAAAATAAACATGCCTTCTTTCAGTGTAAGATGTGACCACTGGGAAACTGTGATGGCTACTCAGGGCTACTTCTTATGTGTGCGACTCCCTTAACATCTCAGAACAAAAAGAAACAGTGAAAAGCTTCTAAGTATTCCAAATGTAAGAGTACTTTAGAAACTTGTTCCAAGTTCTTAAAATTGATATTGGAATCTTTACTATTATTCAGAATGTGACAAGAATAATGTCACACTTTTACCTTTTTTTAGAAGCAAAACAGAATCATGTGTCCAAAATACAATTTTAACTCAACCTGATTTAAATGCTCAACATAGAACTCTAAATATTTCTTTGAGTCATGCATGTTTTGGTCCTGCAGGGAGATCCCCTTAAAGCGGCTCGACTCTGGCCCACGTCTGTCCCCCACATAACAGGAGTCCGAAACCCTGTTAGTAACATGACCAGCTGGGCTAGCCTTTCTCCACTACAGTTGAATTCAGGCTTCAATGAAGAGGAGTCTTTCTCCAAGTGATTGCTCATGCTGTGAGCATTGTTTCTTCAAAGCAGCTAGTCTCCAGAGAGAAGGAAAGCCAAATAACAGTAATCTGTCTATCTATCTATCTATCTATCTATCTATCTATCTATCTATCTATCTATCTATCATCTATCTACTTATCTGTCTGTCTGTCTGTCTATCTATCTATCTATCTATCTATCTATCTATCTATCTATCTATCATCTATCTATCTGTCTGTCTATCTATCTATCTATCTATCTATCATCTATCATCTATCTATTTATCTATATCTATTGAGAGAATCTTTTTGTGTGCTCTTCCTGCCCTTTAGTTCTTTTTGGTTCCCAGGAAACTTCGAGCAACAAGCCTCTAAGGCAGTGGTTCTCAACCTTCCTAGTGCTGTGACCCTTTAATACAGTTCTTCATGTTGTGGTGACCCCAACCATAAAATTATTTTTGTTGCTTCTTCATTACTTTAATTTTGCTACTGCTATGAACTGTAATGTAAACATATCTGTATTTTCCAGTGGTCTTAGGTGACCCCTGTGAAAGGTTGAAAACGCATCCTAAGGGCTTCATCTACCGTCAGTCCTCAGGTGGGTTGGACATTGGCAGAGCCAGTACTTTATTGCTAATCATCTTTTGGAGGTGAAACGAAGATTGACATGTTGTATTTTGCTCATTTTCCATTTTTTAAGTAGTGGAGAAAGAATGCTTTAAACACCTTTGTGTCTGGGTCATGCTCCCTTTGACCTTTCACAGCCTGAAATGCAACTATAAAGGGTGAATATTGGCCACATATGTGAGAACACTTTCTCTGCAGTTCTGCCTGAATCAGGGATTTCTCTGAGGGTGAAGCTGAAATTATGCCATGGACCAGTTAAGCTCAGGGAAACATACTGTAGCAGTCTTGTTTGCTCAGCATACCTAAAATCAAACTTTGATGTGCATACAGATTCCTAGTGATTCTCATTTGGTAAGTCTGGACCAGGGTTCAAGAAGCCATCAGGAAAAACCCTACCAGAATCACCAAACAAATTTATCATGGTACAAGCTCAGTATAAAAATCAATTTACTTCTATACACTAGCAATAAACAATATAAATATGAGATTAATAAGTAATTATGATAGCATAAAAAGAATCAAATGTAGAAATATACTTCACAAAGGAGGAAGTCATGAATAGTGAAAACTGTAAAACGTTGCAAAAAGGAAAGATTGCCTAAACAGATTAAGAGAACTTCCATGCTCATGGATCAGTATTAGTTTTCCATTACTTCCAAGAGTAACCCCAGTGAGGGACCAGTATTGATATTGTAGCAGAAGCCAGTGGCCTCAAACCAGACCAATGGCTCATTGCAATGAACACTTGCAAGTAAAGATGTATGGACTAAAGGGTGTACTGTGTGACTCACTGTGTCACACTACAGCTTCCATGATGAGATTTTTCTTATTTGCTTGTTTGTTTTGGTTTCACTTCTAAATTTTGTTTTGGCGGCAAGGGCAGAGGGCAGATAAAAGGGAACAGGGAGATGAGTGGGATTGTAATGTGTGATGTGAAATCCACAACCAATCAATAAAAGGTTAAAAAAAAGAACAAAAGACTCTGAGGTAAACTTAATCACAGTTAAAAGATTTGTACATCAAAGACTAGGTAAGCGCTGGTGATGTTCATAGACTAGAATTATTACTACTGAAATTTTCATACTGCCAAAGAGACCCACAGATTTAGTTCAATATCTGTCCACATGCTAAAGCTATTCATTATAAGTATAGAAGAAAACAATCCCAAAATTCACATGCATCATAAAAAAACCCCTCAAATATCCAGTGCTGATCAAGAGGTAAAACACAGGAGGCATCATACTTCTTAATTAAAAAAAAACATGTTTCAAAGCTATAGTAGTTAAAACAGTATGGGGCCGGTGAAACTATAGACATAAGATGTAAGCCCAGAAATAAGGCCACATATTTATAGTTAACTGGTCTTTGGCAAGGGTGCCAAGAACACAAAATGGGAAGACAACATCTTCCTTAAATGGTGTCAGAAGAACCTCAACCCTCACTCCACACCTGGGGAACCACTCTGGGACTTTCGTGGCTTGGCTGATCCCATGGTGGGATCTGATGATTATGGGCAGGAGAGGCTGTGGCGCGCTGAATGGCTTAGATTGGCGTGCGTATCAGGAGCAACGGGGAGGAGTTAAAAATGATAAGGGAGGATGTGGATAAAGTGATCTTCTGATCACTTGAAAGCAAAGGTGGCAAGATTTGTCGCTAGCCAGAGTTCCGAGGGAAACAGTAAGAGGAAGCCTTATGTTGCCGAGGCTCTGGTAGAGATGGGGTGGGTGGTGGGGGTGGTGTCTAAAGCTTGAGTGTAACTGACAAGGCAGCACAGGGAGAAAGGGTAGGCTTGACCCTGGGGTGGACACCTATCCCCCAGAGTATGTCCTGTGCGCTTCTCTCCTGCAAGAAGGTACAGAGGGGGCGGAGACTGCTCATTCAGCCAGGGAACCTTTCCATGGTCAGGCATGGCTGCAGCATCGGCCTGGAGCCTGTTAGACATGAGGGGCCTGCTTAAGTGTGATGAGCCAGAGCGTGTCCTACAAAAGTGAGGGCCTCCTCCTACTTGGTCCTGGGATGGACAGAACACCGTGAGTCAGCCCCACCTACCCACTTCAGGGCACAGCAAACCCACAGCAATGTCCCAAGATAAAGAAGGGGATGAATCACAGAGAATGATTGGAACCGAGAGTGAATGAAGTCACACGTCCTGTCCACAGTGCTGTTCCCAACGCAGCTCTTCTAAGAAGACACAAGCAGGGAGACCTGCTCTTAACTGAGTTGATCCTGCCGACTTCTTTTCTGAAACTATCTGTTTGGCTCCTGGATCCCAAGACCAACTGATACTTGCATAAATGGTTGGTGGGGGGCCTTCAGGAGCCTCCCCACCTGCCTTGTTGCAGAGTAATCGCTGTTTTTTGTTTTTTTCTTTTCTTTTTTAAAATAGGTTTAGAAAAGCACACGGAAGACATGAAAACACACCCCAAAGAGTGAGGATGGAAAACAGGTCTACACAGTGTACCAGGGTGCATTATAGCCAAGAAGGTCTTGAGAGCTTTATGGTTGAGTAAGACACAGATGATATCTAACAAGGTGACTGAGAAAAAACTTACAACATCCTGTGCTTTCAAGAGTGAAACATCAGTTAAAAAGTTTAAATGTAGAAGGTACCCCAAGGGGATGGGAAAAGTTTTGCCTATAAGTCACACATTTATTGAATGAAAATCCTGGTGCCTGGGATAGGTTACCCCACTTTACGTCAACTGGCAGTGTAGTGCTTCATGTAAGAGATGTCCAGTAGGCTCTGCCTTGCTGGAGGACGTGCCTCAGGGGGGAAGGCTTTGAGCTGTATGGCTTTGCCTTAACATCCAGTTCATTTTCTCTGTTTCCTGCTTGCGGTTGAAGATGGGATTTTGTAGAGACACGAGGTGGGTCATCAGGCTCTGCCATTCCCTGAGCGTACACAAGTAGCTGACAGTTGCTGACTGGGGCTCTTCCTTGGTAGTGCAGCTACTTACATGTTCCCATGCTTTTTACCCATGCTTCTGTAAACAACCCTACTTAAACTTATTGTTTCCCCAAGCCAGACTTGAGTAAAATTACTTCTCTGGCCAGTCGTTTGGGCCCAGTCCAAGGGTAATAGATGTTTTTTCATATTTACTCAGAGAGAGCCATCCAACACACGAAACCCTGGAGGAGCAGCCTTGCTGGAAGAAATACATCCCTGGAGTGAGCTTTGAAATTACATAGCTTCCACCTGGAAGCTTCTCCAGAATGTGGCTTCCCCTCTATTTTGGGGCCACATCATCAACAGACTGGCTAGTAGGCCAACCTGAAGCTTTAGTGCCCCCCAGGAGACACCTCTTCCTGGCAGCCATGGTGAGAACAAGGAAAGGAGAGAGATTGGCTGATCTCTGGCCTCTTTCATTGATGATCACATGAGGCTGTGCTTCTAGCCTCCCCACCATCCTCATCTCTTTTATTTCGTCTCCCTCCTCTTCATTTACATCTCTCGGAGGCAGCAGTGCCCGCTATGGACCATGGTAGCCCACTTGCAGACTGTCCATACAAGAACTCAGGACTGTGGACAGGAGCTCCTCTTGCCTATGTACCACACTAAATTAATGCTTATCTCAAATATAAGTTCTTTCCACACTTTCTGAAGCCAACTGGTCGTGCCAAAGTCCTTGTCGTTTCCCCTTGTAGATTCTATCTTGAGAGACTTGTCTAGCCTAGCAAGCTTATTTTAGTTTTTTCCCTCTATCTTAGACTGTCTTCACAGACTTGATGGATGCTCTTGCTGGGATAAACAGGCTAGCGCTGACATGACCTGGGGTAGCACCCAGTGGTGTTCTACTGGAGATTTCCCATCAGGCTAACATTGAATGCTAGTTAGTGTACACTGGAGCTGTCTGTGGGGTGTGTGTGTGTGGGGGTATTCTAGAGCTTTAGATGAGCTGAGACCAGAGCAAAGCTGCTTCCATTCCCCTCCCCCTCCTTTTTGGGGTTGTGTGCTCTATCTTTGAGGAAAGACCACAGAAGTCTACTCTAAAAACATTTATAGGGCTAAAGGGATTGTTAATTCAAAGCTTATTAAAACCATATGTAGCTGCATGCACACGAAGTCAAAATAAACTGCAATTTCCTGCTGATCTCTCCTGCGTCATGCCGCTAGCGCATGGTGAGGGGAGCCGTGTGTGGCTGAGCTAATTACCAAGACCATATGGTGTGGGAAAGTCAGGCAGTGTTATTAAAAACGCCTCTTTGCTCCTGCTGGAGTTTCTGAGACTCTCTTCTACAGGATGGCAATTTTGGTATCTGTTGATACTTGAGTGATGTGACTGTCCACATGTATTTTTAGATTTCTCTGTCACCAGGCAGTCTTCAAACATACTCCATCTGCTGAACCCAGTGCTGGGTCTAAGGAGGGATCCCAGGATTGACTCATACAGGCTTGCTTCTCAAGGCCCTTCCACAAATGTGAGTTCCCTAGTGGACAGTACATTTCCAGCATTCTTGTTTACTCCCCGCTGGTTTGACAAATATCTATGGTGCAAGCGCCAGGTGCCAGGTGCCAGGTACCAGATGCCATGCCAGGTTCAGCAATCTTGGAAATGTGTGAAGTGGCCCCTGTGCTCACCTTCAGGTTGTACGGTGTCTTAATTTTCCACGCCCACTTGGGATTCTTGGTGATACGGATATTGCTTTGCAGACTTAGGCTTCACCCAGTGCCTCCTATAATGGAGAAACCTGGAATCATGGGTAAAAGTGATTTTGCAGCAACTGTGAACACACTGGCTGTGCTCTCATGGAGCTGTAACTGTTGTCAGGAATGCAGTCAGGCCACATGTGGAGGACCATCCCAGACACCTTATTTAATTGTCATGGTGCCCTATGAGATGACAGCAATGTTTCTATTGGCAGATGTGGCAACTAAGAATCAGAGAAGATCAATGGGTAGACTCGCACTCACAGGTGAGAAGGTCAGAGGTGGGCACCTGAGCTCACACGTCAGCTCTCCTTTACTGTTTTCAGTGAGTTCAGCGACTTCCACTTGCTAATGTGAAGTCACATGTGACATAATTCAGCTGCAGGCTTACATTTGTGCCCATGGAGGTGCCCAGCCTCCCTAGGTGCTGGAGACTTTTATCTGGGTGGCTCCCCCATCGTGCTCTGCATGGGACCTCCAGCCTACATTGACCCAGTCTTTCCTACTAAGTATCCTTTCTCCAGGGCTTTCTCTCTGCTCTTGTCCCAGTCACTCACAGCCAATCTTATCCTCCTTTCAGATATGACCCCAGGAGGTCCAAACTATGAACACTCAGGCTCAAGTCATGGGATCTTTCCTGTTCCGGGTTCCACACCAGGCTTCCTGGTACTTTCTATCACAGAAATTATAGGGTAAGATGGTTGAGCTCATGTGTCAACTTGACTGTGATAAGTATGCCACAAATCTGGTCAAACACCATCACAGAAGCTTCTGCAAAGATATTTTAGATGAGCTCAACCTTTGAATCAGTTGACTCTGAGTAAAACAGAATGCTTTCTGTAATGTCACAGCCTTTCTCAAATCTACTGATGAGAGAAGACTTGGGTCCCTGTGCTGGTTGGGTTTTGTCAACTTGGTATAAACCTAGACATATTTGAGAAGAAGGAGTCTTAATTGAGAAAATGGCCCCATCATATTGGCATGTAGGCAAGCTTGTAGGGGCATTTTTCTTGTTTGATGTGGAAGGCCCAGTCCACTGTGGGTAGTGCCATCCCTGGGCAGGTGGTCCTGGGTGTTTAAGAAAGCAGGCTGAGTAAGCCACAGAGAGCAAGCCAGTAAGCAACATTCCTCAGTGGCCTCTGCATCAGCTCCTGCCTCTACATTCCTGTCTTAAGTTTCTGCCCTGACTCCCTTTGATAATAGCCTATGATGTAAAGTATAAGTAACTCTTTCCTCCCCAAGTTGCTTTTGGTTATGGTGTTTATCACATCAATAGAAACCAAGGGTGGTCCCCAAAGAGGAAAGAATTCAGTCTCCAGACTGACTTTGGGCTTAAGCTACAACTGGACTCTTTGTCTCATCTGGTATTCTGTGCACAGCCCAGACATGCCATTCTCACAACTGCACATGCCAATTCCTTAACAAATATTTTCTCCTATATATGTATGCATCCTGCTGGTTCTACTTCTCTAAAACATCCTACAACAGAAAGAAGATGGATATTGGATGGTTTGAATCTTATGTTAGCTTTCCACTCCTGTAACAAGTACCTGAGATAATTCAGCTTGTAAGGAAGAAAGTTTTCTTTAGTGTAGTGTGAATTCTAATTGGTTTTAATAACAAAAACCCGGAGTCAGATATCAGGGTGAAAGCTGAAAGATCAGAGAAGCAGCTCAGCCAGCCACTGTGAAACTTCTTACCTCTAGGAATCCTCAGACTGAAAGGGAGGCTGAGTTCCTGTCTCCAACCCCACCTTATCACTTCCTCTCTCTGCCCAGCCATATCACTTCCTGTTTCCTCCTCCCAAGTGCTGGGATTAAAAGTGTGTCCCTCCCAAGTGCTGGGATTAAAAGAGTGTGCCTCCCAGGTACTGGGATCAAAGGCATGAGATCTCAAGTGCTGGGATTAAAGGAGTGTGCCTCCTAGATACTGGGATCAAAGGCATGAGATCCCAAGTGCTGGGATTAAAGGTGTGTGCCTCCCAGGTACTGGGATCAAAGGCATGAGATCCCAAGTGCTGGGATTAAAGGTGTATGCCACCATTGCTTGGCCTCTAAGGTTAACTAGTGGCTAGCTCTGCCCTCTAATCTCCAGACAAGCTTTATTTGCTAAAGCACAAACAAAATATCACCACAATTTAGGGTCATGGTCTCCATCTTAGTTTCTTTTCTTGTTGCTGTGATAAAGAAATACCTGAGGAAGGCAACTCAAGGGGAAATGGTTTATTTCAGCTCACAGTTCAAGGGTACAGTCCACTGTGGCAGGAAAGCTGAAGCAGCAGGAGCCTGAAGCAGTTGGTATCGTACGGCAGTCACAGTCATAAAGCAGAGAGTGATGAATACCTGTGCTCAGCTCACCTTTTCTCTTATACAGTCTAGGATCCCAACACAGATTCCAACCAGTGCCAGCTGCCACAGTGTGGCGATCTTTCCTCAATTAATCTAATCAAGCTATTTACACACTGGCACTCTCAGGGACATATGTCCATTGTCAACCTAAGGTCCTTAGGTTGACAATGGACAGCAACTGTAGCAGTTTCCTTCCATAGCTGCTTGGTGCTGTTGCTTTGGGCCTGTGGTTAGGCAGTACATGGTGAAGACCACATGGTAAAGCAAGAGGCTCAGCTCATGCTTTACAGGAAACAGACAGAAAAAAAGGAGTTAGGATTCTAAAATCCAAATACTCCTACTGGGTCATCTCTCCCAAAGGAAGTTCCACCACCTCCACAAAGCAACACAGGTTGAGGGCCACGCCTTCAAATACAGATCTTTGGGTGACTTTTAAGACCCAAACTCTAGCAAATTTGAGAGTTCCTTTTCGGAGAAGGTGACTCTTGAGGGCGGGGCTTCACCTGATTAACATCTGGAATTTTCAGCTCAGCTATGGACAGATAATACATGGTTGCTGACTGAATAAACAATGGATGGATGAAGTTACACAGTGTGCTGAAACATGGCTTTCCCAAGGCTTGCCAAGGATTCTTGAAGGTGTGTGGTAGAATATTTAATGTCCACATACCTTTGAGTTTCCAAGAACAAGCCCTCCCAGCATGAGGTGCTAACTGTGGCCAGTGCCTTCCAGCTCTACCTCCTACTTTTAGCAGTGGGGTCTGATCCTGCATCTCTTCTCTTCTTATCCTGCATCTCTACTCCACCCACCACTGGGACCCGCCTCTTTAGAAGTGACGCCCTCTCAGTGTCTGAGCTCATACATTTCTTAGTGTCAGATAGGAGTTTTGGGAAGCTGTTGCTTTGGACAAGGCTCCTGCACTGGACCCCCTCAGACTACATGAAAAATCAAGTCCCCATGCTGAAGTTCCTCAGCATCAGAGGATGACTGAGCTGTTATCTGACCCTTCAGGAAGCTAGGAGGAATTCGAGGTGAATTTGCTTAGCCAGCCATTTTCACCAGCATGCTGGTGAAGTCTCTTCTGCTTCAATCCTTACAAAAACACAGAACCTGGGTCACCCGATGTTACCAATGAGGTTTCCATTGCCCTGTTTCTCTGTTCCACCTTCAAAGACTCTCACATTGAGTTGAACAACCCACTTTCATTCTTTGTTTCTACATCCCCCCCCCCTCCTCATAGTCCATTTCTCCCTGCAAAACCAAGTTTTCTGTTTTGTTCATTGGAAGAGTCATTCTATTTTATTGGAAAATTCCAGAAAAAGAAGTAAAGTGGATTAAGATCTTTAAGTCCTTACAACATGCATGGCGATTCCGACTTGGTCAGGGCATGCATGCACACTCGTGCACCTTCTCAAACACACAGAAAGCACACTCCTGTGCACCTTCTCAAACACACAGAAAGCACACTCCTATGCACATGCACACATTTGTACTCCTATTTCCAGATGTACACACACTCACATTCACACAGCATTGCACACAAACACACTCACTATCACAGATGCCTTGTGTGTGTGTACACACACACCTGGGTCCTCATTTCTGGCTCCCAGAAGGGTTCTGTTTGAGGGCCTGAGGGGTTACTGTAGGCCTTGCTTGGGTTACATTCTGTATTTACTCCAGACTCCCTCAAGGGGAAGAGGCAGGCCTGGCCCACTTTGACCTTGAACCTGGAGCAGAAAGATGAACGTATGCTCTTAAAGCCCCACTCTGAGCACAAAAACCCCTTCCACGTGTCGTGAGGAAGTCTTAACTGTCCCAAGCTTGGGAAGAAGACAGACTCCCCCTCCACCCCCATAGGGCTTATACTACAGACTCCTCTTGTTTCGTTCCCTTGTGCCAGTCCCTGAGAAAGGGGCTGGAGTTCTCCCGTAGAGTCCTCTTCCGGCAGTCTCAATGTGGAAGCTGCGGGATATGGAGGTGGGCAGATCACAAGCCCTCTTGGGGGATCACAGAGGTAACCCCAGAGCCATCCATTTGCTGTGACATATTTGCATTTCATTTGGTCTTTACAGGGGCCTCATGTTGTGTCACCGATTAAATGACTTTGAAAGACAATTACATTGGCATGTGTGTGGACTGCCCTCTGCCCTCTCCCTCACAGATGCTGAACTGGAATAACCCACACTTGATCTTGTCACCAGCCTATGTCCCATATCCCATAGTAAATCTTTTGTGTTAATTATCAAGCAGAGGGACCATTGACCGTGTTGTGACTGCTCCGAGCTTGACCTCTTCAATACCACGTGATTCTACTGAAACCAACTTTAGACCCACGGGAAAAGTATGTAGGCTTTTACTCTGGGGGAATACCTTCCATGTCATTCCCAACAGAAAGTGCAAAGTCCACGGCACAGGAGGCTATGCCCAGGGCTGTGTGACTTAGTTCCTTCCCTCATAGGGTGAAGGACATTAAACCCACAGTGCGAGCTTTCACAGAAGTGCATAGCATTAAGTAATGGAAGAACATGGCCCCATAAAAGCAGGAGGCGTCCCCTTACCCTTCAGAAAACAGGTTCAGTGGCATTCCAAATAGATGACCCCAGTCCGTTTCTCTTGGCCAGCAGCCCAGCCCCAGCAGTGCCGTAGGATTCCACGAGATCTTGGCTCAGGATCAGCTCTCATGAATTCATCCACTCCTGGCAGGAAGAGTCCTGGAAATCTTGATGCCGCTTGGGGAAACAATGTGACAGTTGTCTGAGGAAGTCAGACCCACCTCCCAGGTGTGTGTCCAGGGCTCAGAGGCAGGGCAGTTAACTTTGCATGCGGTTCTGACACTTGTCTCCTTGTTTGTGGAAGACCTCTACTCAGCCTGAGAGAGAGAGAGAGAGAGAGAGAGAGAGAGAGAGAGAGAGAGAGAGAGAGTAGAAC
>CABHPR010137373.1:3980-14516 GCA_902168415.1 Peromyscus melanophrys | reverse complement strand
AGGAGGCAGGTACAGTTGATGATGTAGACACAGTGACCAAGGCACAAAAATGGAGGAAGATCAGGCTTTAGGTAAGAGTACAATACAGTCAGAGACACATGGGCTTCTGTGACTTTCTTTTTCTTTTGTTTTTTTGAGACAGGGTTTCTCTGTAGTTTTTCTATAGTCAAGGCTCTGGAGAGATGGCTCAGTGGTTCCCCCACCATGGTCACAACCGCTTTAACTCCAGCTCCAGGGGATCAGATGCCTCTGGCCTCTGCAGGCATCCACGCTCAAGTGCACATACCCACCCACATACATGTAACTAAAAATAAAACAAGTCTTTAAAAAAACTATACAAAATATTTTAATTTCCCCCCCAAATTTAGGGTTTGATTCTGTGGAGACAACAGTCAAAACATTATCAGATATTTTACCATTTAATAAAAATTAAATCACAGAGTTAAAAAAAAACAAAACCGTTTGGGCACCTACTGAGCAGGGGAGTGTTTATAGTTTTAACTAAACATGGAAGATGAGGATGTGACTGACCGAAGGCAGGTAAGTCTCAGAAGTGAGGGCTTCTCTCCATGACCCTGTTTGCAGTGAAGGACATACCATGGTCACTCAAAGCACAGTTGTATACCTGGCACATGAGGAGACTCTGTCATCTGGGAAGAGTCTTTTAGATTGTCAAGAAGCTTCTCGCCCTTAGAATGATTGACAAACTCCCTTTTCAAGCATCACTTTATAGATAAGTGGGGGAAAGGCTGGACTGATGCGTGTGGTCCAGGATGAGCTCTGGAGGCACGATGTGAAGTCACTTTCAGCCTAACATACAAACATGTGTACAGATGGGTGAATGTTGGGTGTGGACAGACAGATATCTATTAGAGCAGTGTGTGTTTGTATCAGTATGTACACAATTCCTAGCTCCATTTTCTAAGAGGACCTAGAATAAAGACCACCCCAGTAGCAACAAGCAAGCCCAACGCTTAGCTCTTGGCTTCTAATGTGACCCTTGGATGAAAGGAAACAGAACTCCTGGGAGAGCGGGTTCCCCAGAGAATAAGCAGGAGGAAGTGGGGGCTATCTTGTGGTGCTGGAAAGTAAGGGAATGCAGAAACTGATAAGCAGACACACAGCAGAAGCAAGGCAAAGAAAGAGACACAGGAGCCAATCGGAAGCTCACAAGTCAAAGCTGGGATTATCTGAGCAAGAAAGTTAATGATGCTCAGAATATAAATGTAGAGCCATGAGTCCATGATAAAGATAGAGATAAGTAAAAGGAGAATGGACAATCTGTACCCAATTAACACGTAGCTGCTCCACCCCAAGGGAGTAAAACACACCTCTCCATTTCTCAAGTACGCACTGTACCTGGTGTCTGGAAAGAGATACAGGGCAGAACTGCACAGCAGTGGATTACCCCACCTGGAGATCAAGGCTGACATCATCTATGATGTCATGGTGACAGTGGGCCTCCTGATGTCATGTGGGGAGGTGGCAGGCATATTAATTACCTCTGTGGTCTTCCTCCTAATAAGCCATAACCCTTGTCTAACCATGAGAAAGCCCCAGGCAAATCTCAACTGAGAGACAGTCTACAAATACGTGGCCAGACTCTGTCTAGGTCATCAAAATCATATTCGTCAAGACCATCAAAGGCATGGAAGATCTGAACACCTGGTACAGCCAAGAGGAGCCCGAGAAAGCAAGATGACTGATGTAATGGGGGATCTTTAATGGGTCCTGGGTCCTGAAAGAACATTAGGTAAAAGCCTGAGCTGTTTTCCAGCACTCTAAACCCTGGTTACATGTTGCCCTGTTACATGCTGCCATGTGGCACAACCTTGCAAGAAATGGAACCCAAGTGGACCACTCAACAAATGTGTGCTCATTTCACGTAGTGAGTATCATAAGGACAAAGTGACTGTGGTGATGCCAGGTCAGGGGGCATAAGAGATGTTAACTTGTTCCTCCTTCCTCATTTGGAAGTGTGAATCAGGTCT
Source organism: Peromyscus melanophrys (assembly GCA_902168415.1). Classification (NCBI taxonomy): domain Eukaryota; kingdom Metazoa; phylum Chordata; class Mammalia; order Rodentia; family Cricetidae; genus Peromyscus; species Peromyscus melanophrys. The sequence continues at coordinate 12,525 of CABHPR010137373.1, read as the reverse complement.
CAGTGAAGTCCTCTCAAGCTTTCCTTGGTCATGGAGAGACTACCCTGCTCAGGAGGGTAGGGGTGGAGAGAGGTTTTGTACCAAACAACTAAACACAATGAATGTTCTGGAATGGGAAACTCAAGTGACCTCTCTTCACTCTGTACATAAGAATAACTCTACTTAAACACAGGTGGAGTCCGGAGTGGTGTGAGTATGTGTTGAGTTTGCATCACAATCAGAGGAAATAGCAGTTGCATATTGATCACAGACACATCTGGATACACCAGCATCTGTGGCACTCAATAGACATCCTCAGTCAGCTGGGGGCCAGGGACATTGCCTATAGCTGGACACTGAGACACAGGGAAGGGGCGGATCAACACCAGTGTGTTGTAAGTCAACAGTGAGCGACACACACCCAGATAATGGAGTCTTTTTAAAGGCTATCCACAAGAAAATGATTTTCTGTTTTAGTCTTTAATCATTTAGTTATCTTAAAGGAGAACTCTTTCATTACCTTCCTTTTGGAAAGTATCTTAACCACCTCTTTGTTAACTCTTTTGGGTGAATGAATTTTCCAATCAGTGTTTCTAGTTCATCTCAAACCCACTGGGATGAAATGCTATCACCCCCAGACACTAATTCAGAAAGAGTACACATGGCTCTCTTGGAGCTGCTCCTCTAGAGACATGATGCAGGGCACACATGGAAAGCATCAGCACAAGGTCCTTGGGGAAGGGAAGGCTTCAGTGAAGATTAGAAGTTGCTAGGTGCCTCTCATCACAGAAATCGCCAAGCACAAGACACCAGGCATCAGAAGCAAGGTGAAGAAGGACAGAAGGAGACACGACCTTTTCCACAGATTGGAGCCACAGAACGGCCCCATTGGTTTCTAAGTGAGGAGTAAAGCCCCGTTGCTCCTTCCAGGTTCATGGTGTAAGGACCACACTTATCATTGAGGACAAGCTGTTTGTGTCTTGGGTGGCTGGGGCTGGGCTATGTTATGTGGTACAGGGCGCTGCTGCTGTGGCTGGTGTCTTCTCAGGAACATCTCTGCAGAAACCAGCAAACACTGCTCACACACTCAGAGTGCCCGACTGCTGTCAGCCCGTGAAGCCACCATCACCTTCCAGCATCCTGTTGTTCTTTGCCTCCACCCCACCCCTTGTAGCACCTTCCCTTCCAAGGCCCAGGGTGCCGGGCCGGCTCCCCATCTCTTCAGATCGGGCCCGGAACAGCTTTCTGCTCCAGATGGCTGGTACACTTGGCCTAGCCTTCCTCAGCCCTTTGCCAATCCTTGCAGCTTTCCAAGCAGCTCTGAGAGGTGGCCTCCAGTGAGAAGCCAGGGGAAAGCTAGTATTTCAAGTATCCATTTGCTCTCGACTGGCCCCTTCATCACCTCTTTTGTCTAATGGGAGGAGAAAGCAGACAAAGCTGGTCATCTCCTGTTTGAAAAGTAAGACCAGGCTTAGGTGGGTGAACCTGGGGCAGATGAACAGTTCGTGGGCTGCATGGGCATTTCGTCCTCTAGCTCGACAAGAATCCCTTAATTGTCTTCACAGGAGACCTAATGGAAGCCCAGAGCATCTAGACATGTGCCTGGGGACTGGAATCTGATGTTTCACGATGCCAGAGTTTGTGTTTTCTATTCTGTGCACGAAAGGGACCCTGAAGGAAAGGGCGACGTTAGGGTGTAGAGCATGCAGGAGTTTAATCCCTGAGGTCAGTAGTGTTGAGAATGGAAACCTCTGGGTTTGCAATGTTGGGAATAGAACCCAGGGCTTCCTGCCTGAAAGGCAAGGGCCCTATCACCGGGCTATACCCCCAGCTCCAAGAAGGTGAAAATTTAGTCTATGGTGTGGAGAGGTGGGAGTTTTGAAAAATGACTAAGATGAAATTAGGTCACTAGGGTAACTGTAAAGAGAAGGCAGGAGGGCACACAGAGAAGTACACATGTGTTCTTGATATGACGTCACTGATGCAGCTTGAGCCGCATTTAGACTTTCAGCCTCTGAAACTGAGCAAAATGAACTTCTTTCTTAATAAAATGGCCTGCCACAGGCATACCAATAGAGTAATGAAAAGCAGATAAATACAATGCAGAAACAATACAAGAGGAGAAAAACATTTCGCTCTTAAGTAAGACATTTGAAAGGAACCATCCATATGCATCATTGGTTCCAAGTCTGTGGGAACAAGGAAACCATGTTTCCTCAGCCAAGGATCTATAAAGCTCACCTCATAAAAAGATCAGGGTATTTCCCCAGAGTCTGCTGAGCGCACAAATGAATTTTCATAAGGCTTAAGTATCAAAGGCTGTGCCTTCAACTCGCCAGGATCCCATTAAGCGTCACAAACACTTCAAGTCTCAGTAAATACAAAGACATTTTGACTGCCTTGCCTTTGATTTCCTACCATGGTTTGCATGTGCAATCAGCCACCCTGGTTTTTTAATTCTCATTTCCCTTGGTACAAATTTCTTGTGATAAAATTGTCAAGAGAGTCAGAAAGCAGGGAGAGGCGCAGTTAGACACTTGGGCAGAGCTGCCTGAGTTCGAGTTGGGGAGGATCTGGGGACTCATTCTGCAGGTAAAGGAATAGCAAGGAGAGTCAGGAAGGGGCTAGGACTCTGAGCCAGCACCTTCCCCACCACACTCAGCACGGTCCCCTATGGGACTGGTTAAACACAGCGTGTCTTCTAAAGACCTTTGGAGAGACCTTTGTGATGCAGACTGTGTCTGTTTCGTCTGCCTGGGCCTCACAAGACCCTTGTGGGAAGATGGAGCCACCAGGAGCCTTTGCAGGGCATTTGGCTGGATTTCAAAATCGTTAAGTAGTGGAATGAGCTGAGTGCTGGACTTTCAGACATCACAATGACATCAGTGTAGAGATGGGTGAACACCAGACACGGGTCTCGTTACTCTCCCTGCCCTGGACTTACTCTTTTTTTTGGGGCGGGGGATCCTATGCTTGAGTGTCTTCACTGCGTGCTGTGTAAGTCTCCTAGGATTCCCCCAGCAACTGCCCCAAATGGGGTGTCTAAAAACAACAGGACTTGATTTCCTGTTATAGAGCCTGGAAGCCCAGGCCAGTTTATGGGCAGGGCTTTGCTCCCTCCAAAGGCTCCAGGGAAGGGTTTCTGCTTCACCCCTGTGAGCTTCTGGCAGTTACAGCCTCCTTGGCATTCCTCACAGTGGAGTGCCTCTCCACCCTCTGCCCCTGTGAACACCCAGCTTCGGCCTTGTGTGGCTCCAAGTCTTTCTCCTCATAACAAAACCGGTCACCAGAGGCTTCATCTTTTTCTTTTCTTTTCTTTTTTTCTTTTTTCTTTTCTTTTCTTTTTTTCTTTTTTTTTCTTTTTTTGAGTTAGGGTTTCTTTGTATAGCTTTGGAGCCTGACCTGGAACTCGCTCTGTAGACCAGGATGGCCTCGAACTCACAGAGAACTGCCTGCCTCTGCCTCCCAAGTGCTGGGGGTGGGAGTGGGGGAGCTCATCTTAACTTGGGTCTATCTGCAAAGAGCCTGCTTCCATATTCACAAGTGCAGAGTCTGGGATGGATATTAAAAGGGGTTTGATTTGTATTCCAACATCTATTTTGGTATGATTTTGATAGTAATTTTGATATAATAACTTGAGAGTCTGTACTTGACATATTTTCATACTTTAAAAGTTGCGGCCGGGCGTTGGTGGCGCACGCCTTTAATCCCAGCACTCGGGAGGCAGAGGCAGGCGGATCTCTGTGAGTTCAAGGCCAGCCTGGGCTACCAAGTGAGTTCCAGGAAAGGCGCAAAGCTACACAGAGAAACCCTGTCTCGAAAAACCAAAAAAAAAAACAAAACAAAAAACAAAAAACAAAAAACAAACAAACAAAAAAAAACAAAAAACAAACAAAAGTTGCTACTTACAGCACACTTTTAATGACCCATCATATCATATTCTAAATTGTGTGTGTGTGCCCATGCCCCCATGCACATGCACACAAGCATGTTCACACACATGATCACTTGTGTATGTGGTGTGCACATCTGTGGTGATATGTACATGTGGGGTTTTCAGTGCTTGTTTGTATAGATGAATGTATTAGTCAGCTTTCCACACTGTGACGAAATGCCAGAGATAATCATTTTACAAATAGAAGAGGTTTCAGTTCCTTCTTTCTGACCCAGTTGCTTTTTGGGTCAGTGATTGGGCTGTAAGTACAGTGGGGCCATAGCAGAGGAGGCCTGCTCACTAGGGGGCAGTTGAAAGCAAAAGGAGAGAGATGGAAAGGCATCTGGGTTCCAGAATTTCCTGCAGGACATTCCCAGGTGGCCAAACTTCCTTCCATGAACTCCACCCCCCATTAAAAGTCTCAATTCCCTGTAGTACATGGACTGGTAGCCAGGCCTACAACATGTGGGCCTTTGGGGACATTGCAGATCCAGTCTCCAGCGGAGTGCAGTTTGGGTGTCTTCAGGTTTGACACGTTTCAGTTAAATGTGCTGTTTGCGTCTTTCCCTGAGGGAACGTACTCCCTAAACACCTGCACATTCACAGCCCATCTAGTCTTCACAGCAGCCCTGGGAAGTGGGAATGCAGAGATGATCATGTCACTCCCCAAAGGAAGGGCACTAGACTCAGAAAACAAATGGCCAAATGGCTGCTTGAGAATATTCAACTAGTGACAAAGCAGAACACGTGACCCAGATACTCTGTCGTCCACATCCTTCTCTCCATACCCCAAAAGGCTCTTCAGATACCTCAGCACGGGAAGTCCATAGACAAGGCCAAAACAATCTACCCTTGCTCTGCAGGCACATGGTTCCACCTGCCCAGAGAGGGAAGATTCTGGAATGCACTATGCTGGCTTACACCTCTCTGTGACTTTACCACACTGACCTGGCCTGAGACACCCTTTGGTCTGTTTGCTCACCTGAGTGATGGGGTGCTGCTAGGCTCCCCTTTCCTGATTTCCAGGTCACTTGCTCTCCACCCCAGGTGTGCACACTGTCACGACAATGAGCGCAGCCACTGGACTCTTCAGTGCTGTGTTTCTTGTCCTCTCCACATGGCGCCTCCTCAGTGCACAAGGAGACTTGATACTAGGAAAGAATGAGGTAGAGTGTCATTGTTCAGTCACCCACCTGACCTCTCACCACGTGTCCTGGTTAGTTTTTTGTCATCTTGACACAAGTTGGGGTCATCTGAGAGGAGGAGACCTCAGTTGAGAAAACTCTTCCATCCGATTGGCCTGTCGGTAACTCTATAGGGCATTTTCTTGATTAATGCCTGATGTGAGGGAGTCCAGCCCACTGTGAGCAGGTGGTCCCGAGTTATATAAGAAAACAGGCTGAGCAAGCCGTGGAGAGCAAGCCAGTCACCTATGGTCTTCCGTGGCATCTGTTTCAGTTCCTGCATCCAGGTTCCTGCCTTGGCCTCACTTAGTGGACTGTGACGCCATAGATATGAACCAAATAAACCTTTCTTTCCTAAGTTGCTTCTGGTCACTGTCTTCATCACAGCAGTAGAAGCCAAACTAAGACACCATAGCAGATGGTTCTCTCTGTGCTGGAGCCAGGACCAGGGACCAGCACAGACTGCATTAAGCAGGAGTCAAGGCGAGGGTTGCCGAACTCAGAACCGTGAGGCCAGGGCTGTAGTCTCAGCTTGGCTGTTGCTGATGGAAGCTACCACTCTTCTGGAATGGACACTTCATCACTGGATTCTCCTAGTGGGAAGGGGGCTGTGCCTGATACCCAGTTGTAGTAAGCTGTGCCTAGAGGAAGCTGCATCTGCCGGGGAAGGGCCTCTAACTACATGAAGAGTGGTTGGCAGCATGTGGTTCATTTTCTTCATGCCTGTGATAGTCTGGCAGGGGACAGGGCTTAGTAGAAATCCTTTCCTGGCATACTAGGTGGTGGTATGCATGGGTCCTCATTTTGTGAGTTCTTGGTATCTCAGAACCCACGGGGACTGGGAAGGTTTATAGGTATCTCAATAGCTCTACACAGACCTTGCTTAGGGCATTTCATACTGAACAGGGTGTAGTATATTTGACTTAATTTGAACACCCAGGTGAAGGGGGATCCCAGGCCCAAGTCACCGGGTCACAGAAGAGTGAACCTCACTGTAAGCAGTACTTTTCTCCCTACTGACAACTTAAGAATAAAGGAAACATTGCAAAACATTTCTAGTTTGTCTGATGGAAGAAGGCAGGCACTCTCTTTGGCTGCTGGGACAGACAGGGTGTGTTCTAGCAGATCCCAGGCATAAGGGCTGTCTGAGGGCACAGACCTCATGGCTGTGCTGTGGATATGCAGTTGGTGGAAGGCAGAAGCGTAGGGGCTCCCGCATGGGCTCTGGAAGCTATGAGGACTCTGTTCAGACTCAGGGTCTGCCCTTTACTTCCGCGAGGACACAGAGATAATGAGCATGCCACCTACAAGGGTCCTGGGAGGCCCAAGCCGACAAGCCAAACAGTCTGGATTGAGATCTCATGAGTCTTTACAAGACATCTGCGTGCTCTTCCTGCTGAAGAACATGTAGGGCAGCTGAGGATGGTGTGGGAAGACACTGCTGCCAGAGAAACCCAGTACGTGGAGATCCTCACTGAGCTCCTCCCTGGAAGAAGAGTACTCCTCCCTGGCCGCCCAGGGGACACTGCAGAGACACTATCTGCAGAACACAGCCCACAGGTGACTTCTTAAAAGGCATACCTCTTATTAACATCCTTGTTTATTTTTTAATTATTATTTTATTTTATAATTAATTTAATTTTACATACCAGCCACGGATTCCCCTGTCCTCCCTCCTCCCACTCCCCAGCCTCCTCCCCCAATACACCCCCCATTCCCACCTCTTCCAAGGCAAAGTCTTCCCTGGGGATTCAGCTCAACCTGGTAGATTCAGTCCAGGCAGGTCCAGTCTCCTCCTCCCTATACCAAGGCTGAGAAAAATGTCTCAGCATAGGCCCTAGGTTCCAAGAAGCCAGCTCATGCACTAAGGACAGGTCCCAGTCCCATTGCCTGGGGGCCTCCTAATTAGTTCAAGCTAATCAACTGTCTCACTTATCCAGAGGGCCTGATCCAGTTCCATGGGGGCTCCACAGCTACTGGTTCACAGTTCATGTGTTTCCACTAGTTTGGCTATTTGTCCCTGTGCTTTTTCCAATCATGGTCTCAATATCTCTTGCTCATATAATCCCTCCTCTCTCTCGCTGACTGGACTCCTGGAGCTCCACCTGGGGCTTGGCTGTAGATCTCTGCATCTGCTTACATCAGTCACTGGATGAGAGTTCTATCATAACAGTTAGGGTGTTCGGCCATCCGATCACCAGAGTAGGTCAGCTCAGGCTTTCTCTCGACCATTGCCAGCAGTCTATTGTGGAGTTATCTTTGTGGATTTTTGCTTATTTTTATAGCAACAGAAACTTTCAGTTCCCAAAACTAGGATGATGACCCAACATAATCGGTGAGTAAATGCCACAGCCCAGGATTCCTTTCTCCTTTTCGTGTATTATTTCCTGTTGACCTTTAATTGCCCTTGGTTGGTGACTCCAACTGGGAGAGTCATGAGCATTTCAGGTCAGACGATTAGTCCCCATTTTGCTGAACTTCGAATAACAAAAATTTCCTAAACAGATCATGAAATATCTCGATTTTGGGGGTGTCACTGTGGGTGCCAGGGAGGGACCATTTTGATATGGAGTGGTGAATAACAGTCTTTCCAGGATAGACTTTATAGGTAAATGTGCCCTCATATCCCTTTGGGCTGTACCCAGTCATGTTCTAGCCTCCCCCCCCCCCCGCCCACCCCTGCAGAGCTAACCATGTCCTGCTGGACATCACTCAACTCATTCTTGCTGCAGTTGACATTTGTGTGACCAACCTTTCTCCCAGCACCCACAAGCCGGCCTCTGGCTGTGCTCTCTCTGCTTCTGAGTCTCCCGAGAGCCACGGAGATGTGAGATGCTGCAGAATTTGTCTTCTGAAGCCTGGCTGTCTCATCAAGCATGCCATTTTCAGTATGACTGTGACTCAATAGATGCAGAGACACGACTTGGTGTCAGAAACAATTTTGTCACTGTTTAGTTTCCTACCAGCCACAAGCCCAAGTCACCTAGTGGCTGAGTGGGGGGTGGGGGGTTGGTGACAGGTGGACACAGCTGCCACATCAAACTGTGGCATCATTTGGCTTTATGAGAAATCCATCAATTGAAACATAACTTCTTTATTCAAACATTGTTCTATTGTTAAGTTAGAAACCACAAGGTGGTGCCACCTGTCATCTATTACAGTGTCTACTATTACAACAACAACAACAACAACAACAACAACAAATGGGCTGCCAAAATGGCTGAGTGTCTAGATAAAGGTGACTGCCACCAAAGCTGCCAATCCGAGTTCAGTCCCTGGGACCCACATGGTAGAAGGAGAGAACTGAAACCCAAAAGTTGTCTTCTGATCTCCACATGTTTGTCATGGCACTGTGGCATGCATGTAAGCATGCATGCATGCACACGCATGTGCATACACACCACACACACACACACACACACACACACACACACACACACACACACAC
>CABHPR010137372.1:17482-36807 GCA_902168415.1 Peromyscus melanophrys | reverse complement strand
GTGTGTGTGTGTGTGTGTGTGTGTGTGTGTGTGTGTGTGTGTGTATGCTGTCGTCTTTGTGTGGAAATCAAATGATAACGTTCAGGAGTCAGAAAACTCGCCACAGCTACACTATCTGTGGAAAAACCTCACCTGGAACGCCCCACCCTCCAGTTCCTGATTTCTTTCTTCTTCTCTCCATTGTACCCCTGACAACACCCTGTCGAGTGGTAAGGACACGGTTGATACTCGATAAGTATTCCTGAAGTGAGTGAATAATTTAAAAGCAACCACTTACATGTTTTGCTTCAAAGGCGTGTTTAAACCCATCAAGATGGCTAGGTAGGGAAGGGTGACTGCGGCAAAGCCTAAGGCCCTGCGTTCTAGCCCCAGAACCCGTGAGAAGGAGAAAGCTCAGGATAACTGACTCTCAGAAAACTGTCTTCCAGCCTCTCCCCCCCCCCCCCCACACACACTGAAACATAGTATGCATTCCTTTTACAAAAGCGTTTTTAGGTTTCCTCTGGATTTTGTCAAATGAAGTATCTTTTCAAAGACCCATCTTCCCAGGGAATTTAATTCCCAAGAGAAACTCCCTGCCTTCCAGCTGCTGCTGAAAACACCAGCTTTCAGCGCTGGGGGTGTGGCTCGGCTGTGCTTTCCTAGCAGCATGAAGCTCTGGGTTTTAGTCTCAACACTTCACAAACTAGGTGTGGTCCTGCATGCATATAACCTAGGAACTCGGGAGGCAGAGGCAGGAGGATCAGGGGCTCTGTAGAGAGTTCAAGACCAACCTGGGCTGCACCACACCCTGTCATGAAACAAAACAGACACTCCCTGCCCCTTTCTCCTCTTTTACTCCTCCCTTCCTCCTTAATGTCTCATGGACCTGTTTGCAGAATCATTGTGATGAAAAGCACTGTAAGTGTTTTTTAGTTCATCCTTCAGTGGGAAGCTGATAGGCCTGGTCAGCCTTGCTGGGATGGCACATAAAGTTTTGTTGGAGACGGAGGAGGTGAGGGCGCTCTTCTTGCCTCCTCACTCGACTGCTTCCACTCAGTCCCACTACCTTCTCTCTAGGAAGCCTAGCCCTGTTCCTCCCTTCCGGCCTGAAATCTTCTTCCTTTAAAAATTGCAGCATTTTGTGGCTTTCATACACATTATCTTATATTATTTCCAAATGACTAGTTGCATCTACCTGTCCAAGCAATCCATAAATTGCTTGGACGATGTGTACAATGTCAAAGGCCACAACAGCCATGGTAGTAGCTGTGAATCAAAGCTCTCCACAGTCCTTCAAATATCTTCTCGACACTTCCTATTTATATGGTATTTTAATTTATAGAAATCTACGGTTTCATTTTGCATGTCTGCGATTTGTCCCTTTCTGTCTTTATTAATAGCATGCCTTGGTGATCTTCCTCTGTAAATATACATTGGCTTTACTCTTTTAAACTGCTGTCTAGTGTTCCAGAATGTAGACGTGGAAGGGATTATGTAGCATTCCTTACTAGTGGCTGTTAAGGTGTTTTCAAGGTTGGAACTACCGAAACCCTGCCATAAATGTTCACACACACGGAGCACACCACGTCTGCTTCAGGAGGACACACACCAAGAAATGGAGTACTAGGCTCACGACTGAGAGGTAAAGTGCTTGCTGTCAAGCCTAAGAATTTGAGTTTGATCCCCAGGGCCCACATCATGGAATAAGAGAACCAACTCCAGTATGTTGCCCTCTGACCTACACACACACACGCACACACACACACACACACACACACAATATAACACTATCAGAAGAAAGAAACGAACTGCTACTTTATAGCATGTGCATATTACAGATTTAATAGTGCCAAGCTCAGGACTAGGGAGATGGTTCCTTGGGTAAGTGTTCTTGCCACAAAAGCCTGAGTTCAAATCTCTGAATCCATGTCAAAGATGGAGGAGCAGGAAGAGTATCTACAATCCCAGAAGATCTTCAGAAATGGGAGGCAGAGTCAGAATTGCCAGAAGCCCCAGGGCTAGCTTGCCTGGCCTATGTGGTGGGTAAAAAAGCAGAGAGCCTGTCTCAAATACGGTGGAAGGCAAGGGCAGACACCTGGTATTGTCCTTTGACCTCTACATGAGTGCTGTGGTACATGCATGCCCATTCAGACACACAAACAAATGTGAACACACACACACACACACACACACACACACACAAATGTAGTAATTTTTAAAATAATGCCTAACTGCCATCCACATTGTATCAGCACTCTTACCCCTCGACAGTAGTAGGTACCCAACTTCCCAGGAGCATAAATGATAACACTTTCCCCCTTGCATTACCTGTACTTTTATTTTTAGCATCTCCTAGGCCTTTGGTGGGATGCTCACTGAGAGTGGGACCCTGGCTTCCTTAAATCCGTATTGCTCTCTCTGATTGGCTCTGTGAAGAGTCCACTGCTGGCTGACCGATCCCTGTCTTTTGCTGATCTCTACAACACACTTTTCAAAAGCATGCACCAAGACGGCAACTAACTTTGAGGTTATTTTTTTTTTACGAACAACAACAAAAAACATTCTTAAGAGAATTCAATTTTTGCATGCGCCTCTCTGTAGGTATTGATATTTTCCATTTAAAGCTGTCTGCAACAGAATTCACCTCCTGCTTTCCTAGCAGGAGGCAGAGAAAACAGGGCTTGGTTGTCTCTGCTATAGTTAGCAGGGGGTCCCACCCACTGGGGCACAGCAGACCACAGGCGCCAAATAAGCCCTGGCAGCTAGGCAGAGAAGAGGGAGTAGGGTCAGAATCTTTGGGACATTCTAGATGCATAGAGGCTAAGTTCTCTGTATGGAGTTCTGAAATAGCAGAAACTGTCAATTCCATCTGAAGGCTAAGGATGAGTGGATCCCGGTGAGGCAGAACCAGTGTTAGGGTGGGACAAACCGGAGGAGAGGAAGACAGTATTTTGAGAGGGAATTTGGATGCAGGAAAGAGATTTTGCTGATGTGAATTATTTTTATTAAGATGCAATTTCCTACAGAGGAATTCCCAATATTTCAGTTCCTTCATTTCAACATTTCTGAAAACCCAAAGGCACCGGTCGGCCGCCGGTCCTGCAGCTCTGAGCATTTAGTTCGGAGAGTTCCCTATGGGGCAGGGGACAACTTTCAGTCTCGCAGACAGAGCGGACTGGTCAGGGATTAGGCACAGTTTAATTTGTTTTGAGACGACATAAGCGCAGACATTTTGCTCTGAATAACATCTCCTTTCCCCCTTACCTACTGAGGCGACTGCACAGCCCAGTGAGGGTGCAACTGTGTTCAACATAAACACGTGAGGAACCGTGGACGCCGTTCACCACTCTGGATTGATCGCCCTGGGGCTCCTAGAGTGTGTGGCTTCCTGCTGTGAATTCCCCTGAAGCCAGGATTGCCAGCTCACCTGGAGAACTGCTTTCCAGTCTGGGCTGGATCCCACCGCGTCCCCCAACAGGCAGCGATCCACACTTTGGTTTGTCAGCCTCTTTCCACTAGCCCCTTCCATTCTCCACTCACCCCAGAGAACTACGGCCTAAAGGCTGCAGCAAAGGCCAGGCATAAATCAGGCCCACCGGCGGCCCACTTCACCCCCAGGCACAATGAGCAATGCACAGCTCCTGGAGGAGGCGGCTCAATTAGCGTTTGCGGGGTTCGATGCCCCTTTGGCCATTGTTGAGAGGAACAAAGAGGGCAGGAGCTGAGGGCGCCCCCACGAGGAAAGGCGTGGAAAGACACTCTGGGGAGCGATCAGGAGGCTGGCGGGGCTGGGATGCGGTGCACCTGGATGGCGCTCTGGCAGCCGGGGAGGCAGGACAGACTCCAAGCCGCGGCAGCAGCGGGTGCAACCTTTTCCTGACTTGACTTTGATTTCCCTCTTCTTGATATTATTACTATTATTATTGTTATTTTCCCGCGCAAATTAAGCAGCTGGGACCGGCAGGGCGAGCCGCACAGGGGCCGCCATTTGCCGGTGGAAGCACCGAGCGCCCCGGAAAGGGAACCCGAGGGGGAGTGCTCGGCCCCGCGTCCTCCTCCGCCGCGGCACCCGCAGCATCCCGGCTCCTCATCCGCGCCGCCCCGGCGCCTCCGCGTCCTCCTCCATTGTCAGCCCGCGCCCAGCCCGGCACCCCGGAGGCCCTGGTCGCGCGCCCTCGGCCCTGGCGAGCCTGCGTCCCCCGCCCGGTCCTCTCGGCGCCCGGGCGCCTCCCTCCTCCCTCCCCTGCGCCCTGAGCTCCGCATCCTCGAAGCCCTGAGCTCCCGGCACCGCCAGCCGGGCCGCTGGACCCCGCATCTCTGCATCCTCCCTGCCTGGCCCAGGGCGCCCCAGCCCCTCGCCGGCTGCGGGCATCGCGCAGCGTCTTCAGCAAACCCCCCTTTTTATCTCCCGAGGAAGCAAGTTGAGCAAATCGATTTATTAATTTCTGTGGCAGAGGTGGGTCGGTGACCGGGGTGCGCCCGCAGGGCTGCAGGGGGAGGCGCCGTGGCTCCCTTCGGCCCCTGCACTGCCCGGGCAGAGGGTTTTGTTTCCAGACCCCCGGCGCCCCCCGAAACAATGATGCCACGGGCATGGCGGGCTCACCTGGTGCTGCGCCGCGGGCTCCGGGCGCCCGGTGGCCTAGTGCGCGCCAATCCCCGGCCGCAGGTTCGGCCCGCGTGCCGCCGGTGTCGGGCAGGACCCTGCCTTTCTTGGGGTTGTATCTGTGCGTGTCAATGGCGGCAAGCGGCAGTTCTCCGGGCCGCGGATAGTAGCGGGGGGAGGAGGAGGAGGGAGAAGGGATTGCTCCTTCTCCACATAACCACCTCTAGGAGGAGTCGCTCAGCCTCATCCCCCGCCAGCCCAGGCTCCGCGACGGGTCCGGGGGCTTTCGTGGGGCTTGATGAGCTATTGTCCTTCTGCAGTGGTCACGATGGAACCACCGGGCCTGCGCCTCGCGGAGCTGTTGGCAGCGAGGACCCCGCTTCCCTAGAGCCCTGCACGGAGGCCTTGTGGTCACCAGCCACAGGCTCCGGTTAGCTCGACTCACCTTGGCTGGGAGAAAGAGGTGTGGGCGTTCATCTGCCGGTTATGGGGTGAGAAGGTGAACGCAAAAAGCCCACCTTGGATGCAGCCTTGACCTGAAAATAGTACCAAACACATTACTGTGTCGCGCACGGCGGCCACAGGAACCGAGAATTTATACTCCTGCCTGTCCGCTGTTTATAAGCGAAGACCGAGCGAGAATCGGCTGTGTAGTGTTTGGAGGCACAAATGTGTTTGCTCCTTGGTGGATGAAGACTGTGTGCCCCAGCATCATTTTTTTTTTTTTTTTTTAAATTGAGTTGCTTTAATTTGCCGTCTCCCAACGGGGGATTGAGGTTAGCACAAAGATAGTGTCTGAAGAAGCAGTTGTTACTAGTTTCTAGAAAATTCATTGTTATGGCGGAACGGTGGACAGTATCAGGTGACATTGGGCATGTGTAGTTGCTTGGTCCCTGGTGGAAACCATGGCTTTCTTTTATACTGTGAAGCTTGTCAAGGGCACATGGCTCCAAGGCCGGTCACCATATGCATTAACTTGAATGGACCATCCATGTTTTCCTCAGATTTCTTCTGGCTGAATCAGAGGCGTCTGAGAGGCAGGCAACCTTTTGATATGTGCAAAAATAAATAAATAAATAAATAAATAAATAAATAAATAAATAAAAATAAAATGAAATAAATAAATGAAGCGAAATCTTCAGCATTGACCAAATGGACTTTCCCAAACCTGAGACCTTTAGTGTCTCATTACGTTTATGTGCGCAGTGGGCGACTTTGGGGTGACAGATGCCTGTGATGGCCTAGGTGGGGAAAGGCTAACCACCCTGCCACCCTAGATCGGTGCCATTTTATTGAGCCGGCAGCTGGCATTTATAGACGACAGTGCTTTCCACTGAGAAGGTGCATTTTAAGCTTGAGTGTTTGCTAAGAACGAGCCATCTTTCTGCTGCTGTCCCCCAAACTATGCATGTTTCATTATGCTGTAAATAAGTTTCCATTTTCATTTCCTCTGGCCGGGCGGCACAGTCGGAGAGGCAGGACAGCTTTAATTCTCCCACCTAAACTCTCTATGCTTTCTGGGTATGACCCTCCCATCTTTTGTTTTGAAAATCCTTGCCAGGTCAGAAATCCAAGCAGCATGCAGTCCTCTTTCCAGAGATGGGTATTTAAAGGATTTCAGATGTCCATCTGAGATGTCTCCTACTGGCATCTTCGTATATTCCTAGAGGGAGTGTCCATTTTTCTTATTAAAAAAATCTTCAGGCTTATTATTATTAATAGACTTACTAAAAAAAAAAGTCATTCAAGACAGTTCCGGCACCTTGGAGGAGAACTTGACCATCACTCCCTGCCCCTAGTCAGCCATGCTCAGAGAAATGTAATTGAATTACTCATTGGCACATAATAGTCACGTTCTCTGTAATTTCTACTAAAAATGGTACATGTGGCGAGGTATGGTGGCACACGCCTTTACTCCTAGCACTTGGGAGGTAGAGGCAAGTGGACCTCTGTGAATTCAAGGCCAGTCTGGGCTGTATCACCATATACAGAGAGCCTGTCAAAAAAAAAAAGTCATTTTAATATGATATTTATTTCCTTCATTTTTCTCCTTCCTTCCTTCCTTCGTTCCCTCCATCCCTTCCTCACTCTTTCCGTCTTCTATTTGAGACAAAGACTATGTAGCCCTGGCTGGCTTGGAAATTGATAGGTAGATCAAGCTGGCTTCAAACTCACGGAGATCTGCCTTCCTCTGCCTACTGAGCGCTCCGATTAATGTTTGTGCCTCCACACCTGACTTCCTCTTCTTTCCTTTCTTTTGACATCGTCTCAAGTAGCTCAGGCTAGCCTTGTACTTGCCATGTAGCCAAGAAAGACCTTACTCTTTGATCCTTCTGCCCCCCAATTCAGGGGCTATCGGCTGGATTTATATGAACCCTCTGCGACTTGTCTCGTCCAGTATTTGGTTATGTGCTCTCCAGAGAAAGGATGCAGCTGCGAAGTGTGTTACTCAAGAGCCTCCCATTTCATTCTGGAAGTGTCTTCAAATACAGATGATTCTCCCATTTAAGATGGGGTTACGTCCCTGTAAATGGTGTAAGCTGAATTAAGACATAAGGGCAGTACACTTAATCAGCTAAGGACAGTGCACTGAGGTGTAGTGGTAATCTTTCCTGCCCAGCTCACCAGTGAGGAATGGCTCCTCACCTCCCCCAGCATCCCAAGAGACGCTCACTACACATCACTAGTACAGAAGAGGAAATCCAAAACTCCAGGCATGATTTCTACTGAACGCTATTTACTCTTGCCCAATGGTAAAGCTGAGAAACTGTTAAGTTGGGGACCAGCTGTAAATGACGCAGTCACTCAGAGTCAAGGGGGCTGTCAAGTACACAATACTGTGTTTTGCCGCAGAATCAAAACTTCATGAATCAAAACTTGGATAGATGTAGTGGTCCAGCCAAGGCCACTCAGCAAACCATAGGCAAAGTTTCCACAGCATTTAGAGATACCCAGCCAGAATGGTCTCTACCAGCTCCAAAATTTGCAGGAAATACAGTGAACAGACCTACAACTTCCATTGGGCAGATGGAGTTCAATGGCTCATATTTTATCACAGGCTTTTAACACATAACCAGAAACCTACCACAGAGATGGAGGCATATACTGTGTATAGTGGTTTCCTGCCAATGGAAACATTCTCTCCAAAGGCAGAGGTGGGGGTGGGGGTTGCTGGGGACTGGGCTCATCAGGTAAACAAACCCTCCATGTCTGGGAAAGTTGATACTCTCAAGGTACCGCAGGGCCTCTCCCCAAGGTTATAGAAACAGTGAACAACTCCGGGGGAGGAGGCACTGACCAGCTGAGTTGCAGAGATCGTTGTTCTCTGACTTGTTGGGCTGCCTGCAAGTTCTGCAGAGAGCTGCAGGGGCTGCGCTTTTGTGAGCCTTCACCAGTTGGGGGGGCTTTGGGGTGGTGCAGCCGCTTTTGAGTCACGAGTCGAAAGGAAGTTTTGCACTCAATCATTTGATTGAAAGCCTCTTGAACTGCTCCCAACCTGTATCCTCAAGGAGTAGGCAGTTAGCCTTATGGTAGGAGGTGGGTGGATGACAGTTTTCGGCCGGAACATTTTTTTTTAAACCCTTGACCTGTGTATATAATGCGATGACTCCACGTATTGATTCTGAGTTGACACCATTAGTGACTGGGATGTGTAAGGTAAAAAGGTCAAGGGAAAAACACCCTTCCTCCGCTTGACCAAGACTTGGTGTTGGCTAGTCAGTATGAGTGGCTTTCCCTGCTGAGCACAGAACTCCCCTTGTAGACTCTGCCCCTAGAGACCTCCAGCTGCCAGGCTTGACCCCCAGACTACTCCAGTGGCCCTGCCTGACCCCTCCAGGTCCCTCCAGGCATCCCAGGGACCAGGCCCTGCCCTAGACTTCCATATCAGTTGTAATAGTCTTTTCCACCAACACTCCCTGCCCCCACCCCCACACCTGTGAGAGAGTGGCCAGGCCCCACTCCACAGAAAAAAATCCTACCAATCCCTGAGCCTGCCCCAAGATCAGACCACATAATCCCTCCAATTCCAGGCCACCCTGGAAAGCTCCACCCATTCCTCCCCTCCAAGAAATCCTATATAAACTCTGTCTTCAGCTCAGTTCCCTGCTGCTGCTTCTCACTGGGGTAGAGGCAGCTACGCTCCTGGGTTTTTTCCTCCCAATAAATCTCTTGTGTGAAGTTTGTTGTGCAGCGTGACTTTGTGATATTCCTTGACTCCCAACTGCCAGGATACCTTTCCCTTCTGAGCTTAGACACTTAGACACTTGGAAATCCTGGCTATATCCATGTTAATGGCCAAAGAATGTTTCAGAGTTAACCACTGGGCAATACTTCCAGCTGTACTTTTCCACCAGCTCACTGGGCATGCTCCAAAGACCCTCTAAAAGCCCAGCCCTCTGTTGTTTCTCTTCCATTTCAGAGGCAGCTGCCGTTTTCTGTTCTTGTCCCCAATAAATCTCTTGGGTGAGGTTTGTTGCATGGTGTGACGTCGTGGTATTGCTTGGCTCCCAGTTGCCAAGATAGGCTTGTGCCAGAAAAACCCTTGCAGGATGTCTGGTGAGGTTTTATTGAGATGCTGGGTGAAGTGCGTCTACCTTCAGACAGGTGTGGGGCCTGGTGCAGAGACAGAAAATGAATGGCTCAAGTCAGAGTGCAGTCAGAGAGACTTGTGTCCTGTTGGATCTGCCGGAAATTCATTCACAAGTCCTCGGTTTTATTTCATAAATCAGTTATTTATTTGTGCACCTGGTGTGTGTGTGTGTGTGTGTGTGTGTGTGTGTGTGTGTGTATGTGTGTACATGTGCCACGTTTCACGTGAGCACAATTTGAGAGAGTCGATTCTCTCCTTCCACCGTGTGAGTTCCAGGAATCGAACTCAGGTCATCAGGCTTGGTGGCAAGCCCCTTTACCCACTGAGCCACCTCACTGGCTCCAAGTCACCTATTTAAAAAAAGAACTTCATCCATTCTGCCCTTTAAAATCTTCTTCCTTCTGTTCTCTCTCCCTCCTTTTATTTTGAGACAGGTCTCATGTATGGGAGGCAGCCTCAAACTGGTTGTGTAGCTGAGGCTGGCCTCAAGCTGCTAATCCTCAGCCGGGCAGTGGTGGCGCACACCTTTAATCCCAGCACTCAGGAGGCAGAGGCAGGGGTTTTTCAAGCAGGTGGATCTCTTGAGTTCGAGGACAGCCTGGTTCCAGGACAGCCAGGGCTACACAGAGAAACCCTGTCTCAAAAAGTCAAAGCAAAACAAAACCCTGCTGATCTTCCTGCCTGCACTGGGACCATGCTCCCTCTCAAACCTGTCTCCCCCCCCCCACACACACAATCTAATGCATCATCTGTGAATAAAATAGACCTTTATTTTCCCTGATTAGTTCTGATCCAGTGTATGATGCACACACAATTGGTGATCTATTTTACTCCCCTAGGATCTATGGATCTCTTTGCCTTTTCCAATAGGACCATGTCCATGCAGCTATGTATTATAGTTGGCAGATGGAAATACACATGTGCACGATTTGTACATCCAGATGATTTTTGTCTGTGTTCCTGATCTTCTTTGAAGCAAGCCGAGATTCCCCCAAGATCTCATAAAGATACCCCAAGAGTCATAAAGACAGATGAAGGGCTGGGGATGTAGCTCAGTTGGGAGAGTGCTTGCCCAGTGTCTTGGTTAGAGTTTTTATTGCTGTAAAGAGACACCATGACCACAGCAACTCTTATAAAGAAAACGTTTAATTGGGTTGGCTTGCTTAGTTTCAGAGGTCCAGTCCATTGTCATCATGATGGAGAGTATGGTGGTGTGCAGGCAGATATGGTGCTGGAGCTGAGATGCCTACATCTTGACTCAAGAGGCAACAGGAAGTCGACTGACTGTCA
Source organism: Peromyscus melanophrys (assembly GCA_902168415.1). Lineage (NCBI taxonomy): Eukaryota > Metazoa > Chordata > Mammalia > Rodentia > Cricetidae > Peromyscus > Peromyscus melanophrys. Next base: position 26,341 of record CABHPR010137372.1, on the reverse strand, counting down.
CACTGAGTGAAGCTTGAGAAAAAGACCTCAAAGCCCACTCCCACACTGACACACTTCCTCTAATAAGGCCACACCTCCCAATAGTACCAACTCCCTTTGGGAGCCATTTTCTTTCAAACCACCACATCCAGCATATATGAAGTCCTGGGTTTGGTCTCTGGTAAATTAACTGGGCATGGTGGTGCACACCTGTAAACACAGCATTTCAGAGGTAGAGGAAGGAGGATCAGAAGTTCAAAGTTGTCCTTGGTGAGTTTAAGGTCAGCCTGGGCTACACAGGCCAGCAAGGAAACAAACAGAAACAACTTCCTCCAGGAGGGAGTGGGAGGTGGGGGGAAACTTAGCAGGCAAACAGTCACATGTCTGAGGAAACTGAAGCATATAAGCTTTCCCAGGGTTTTAGAAACAGCGAACAACTGTGGGGTAGGAAACAGTGAGCAGCCAAGTTACGGAGATATTTCTTTGACCTGTGGAGCTGCTGGCAAGGGGTGCAGAAAGCCCCAGGGTTACATCTTTTATGAGCTGCCATGGGTGTTGGGGTGGGCTTTTTTGGTGATGTAGCTGCTATTGAGTCACCCCTGGTCCTATAAGTAATCCATCACCCATACTCCTGTTAGTGACCCCAACAAAAGCTCACTGGTTCACCAAGTGGGACGTAGGTGCAATCCTGACTCTGGTTTGTGGTGACTTTCCTTCCTGAGGTAAGTACACTTGCGTTTTCATCCCCGCCCCCTCCCGCCCCCCAAGAAATCTGTTTCGTATAGACAGACAGGCATACAGACGGAGGGAAACCACCAGATGGAAGTGGACTGCCCTGGATGCTGTGGTAATTCCATCAGTCTACCTACCAACATAACTCTTCAGAGCAGTCTGGGGGTCTGAGGTTATGAATGAACCTCCCAGCTCAGCAATCACTTTAAAGAATAAATACAGCTTTTGAAAATATCTAATCGCTGGGGAAGTGCTGGCAATCAATCAATCTTGTTAATCTTTCTTGTTAAAGCTGGAAACATGCAAAGTCTCTCTGGTTGCTACATTTTGAATGGTGGACATGATTAATGTTAAACTTTTGTTTTCTTGTTCAGGATCTAAATCATTCATGGAGGGGGATTAAAAAAAAAAAAAGAAAGAAAGAAACAGGCGATCATTGTGCCCTCAACCCCGTTTCTTCCATCTGTGGCTGGACTTCATGTCTTGGTCTCCTAACAAGAGAAACGTTTCACCGATCCTGATCCTGAAAAACATTAATTAAAAACCTATCCTTTTCTGCCAGGCCCAGGGGAGGCAGATAACATCCAAGGCTCAGAGAACAGGGGGACAAGGGGACAGTAAGGTAAGAGCCAGAGGATCAGGATACCTTTGAGGGATGGTGTCTTCTAGACACAACAGAGAAGGGGAATCCATGAAATCTCAACAATATGCATAATGCCCAGACTAATTGGCATGCCAGCATAGACAGAACAAATTTACCAGACTCTTCTCCTAGATGAAGAACTTCCCACAGTGGCTGTAGTTGTCCCCAGGGACGATGAGCCTGATAGGTTATCGTAGTCAGCCCTAAACATGTACAGAAGGACAACACTACATGGACTCAATGTCTTACTTATATACATACACACAGGTGCATATATACATATATATGTATAATTAAAGAAGAGGACATGAATTTGAGAGGGAGTGGAGGGACGGAGTTGGAGAGAGGAGAGGGAAGGTGGAAATGATGTAAATACAGTACTCATCCATGAAGTTCTCAAAAACTTAAACAAAAACCCACCAAAGTATTGGGGGCTGGAGAGATGGCTCAGTGGTTAAAAGCACTTGTTGCTCTTGCAGACGCCTGGGTGGTGGCTCACAACCATTTGTAACTCCAGTTCTAGGAGGTCCAACGCCCTCTTCTGGTCCCTGAGGGCAGTGCACGCATGTGGTGCATAGATACATACAAACACATAAATAAATCTTTAAAAAAAAAAGTCTGTATGAAAACGCCAAAGGGAAAACGGTTTTCTTTGTATGGTAATTTAAAGATAAAAAGGAAATCAGAGAGCAGGATATTTAGAGTTAATAAGAGTACAGATGCACATATATAAATACATATTATGCACATTTGTGCATGAATGTGTAAATATTTGAAGCGTGTGTTACGTGTGTGCCACTCCGGTGTGCATGACTTCGACAGCCTCAGGCTCAGCATCAAGGCTGGTCAGGATTGTAAAGGAATCGACCAGCTATTTTATCACTGAAGTGATGAGCTGTGTGGTAAAGCAAAGTGAACTATTCCAGGTCTCGTAGACAAATCCACCATCAGTCCCAATTATGCAAAGTTGTGGTTAGGAAACCCGAGGCACATGGTATCATGAAGTTTAACGGAAACAGAACTAGGGCTCGAGGAGCATGCCAGCTGATAGCTCGCTCTGCTCCGTGATGCTGTCTGGGAGGCCAACCTGCTACCTCTAGGCAGGGCCCGTGATGGCGAGAGGCAGCAGGCATCGAGAAGATTTGGACTTCAGCATCTGCCTTGGCAGATCTGTGCGGTGTGAGCCGCTCACACACAGCACGGCCTTTTCCAGTTCAAGCCCAAGCTAAAGAATGGGGGCATTGCTTTTTTCTCCAAAACTACAAATGCCGAGTGCTGTGGTAAAAATATAATTTATTTATACAAATGGTGTGTTTTCACAAAGGCCATCTGTCAGTTGACTCTCTGATCTACAACAAATCTGTTTGTTCCCCTAGAAGAAATAACATGTCTGTTGAAAAGGATTTACGACCGACAGGCTCCCGGATGCACAACATTGCTATAATAGTAACTATTGATGATCTATTTACTTCTACTGTAGTGCTGTGAGTGGGAACTATTATTTCTGAAGTATGGAAATTAATTTTTCATCACCTCAAAGCCAGGAAATGGAGCCCAGTTGCATCTATTAAGATTACTGCAAGGGAACTGTGTTCCCTCCTGGAAAAAAAAAATCTGCTCAATGAACAGCGTTTATTAAGCTAAGTCCACACATCACTGCTTGTGTCTGACGTAACAGGCTGAACTGCGGCCCTTAGTTATTTTCTGGAGACAGGAAGACACTTTAAAATTTATTACTCTTTTTGTAACATGCATGCACATAACACAACATATATGTCGAGGTCAGAGACAAGCTTTTGGAGTTGGTCTTCTTCTTCTGCTGTGGACCAGAAGCAGGACTCAGGCCATCAGCCTTGCTCGGGCAAACACTTTAACCACTGAGCCAGCCTGCTGGCCAGAACTACTCTGAAATGACTCTGGCCATTGGATGTCAAGGCTCCTCTGATGGCCCTCCCTGGAAACTAAATTTTACCATTAAAATGAAAGAGAAGGGGGGGCTGGAGAGACGGCTCAGTGGTTAAGAGCACTGGCTGTTCTTCTCGAGGACCTGGGTTCAATTCCCAGCATCCACATAGCAGCTCACAACTGCCTGTTGTTGTCTTTTATTTAAATGGTTGCTGCCTTTTAAGCCACAGCTGTCGGAATCAGCAACCTGCAGCTCCACGGCTACCAGCAGCGGTTAGGCCGCAAGGGCCGGAGCCAGAGGGAAATCTGTTCCCTCCGGCTCCAACTCTTGCAAAGCTATGAAGGGAACTTAACTAAACCTCTTTCCCTCTAAAGAACTCAGGATTCAAAGGTTCAGGTGGAATTCTGCTCTTCAGAGAGGCTGAATAGCAAGAAGCTCACCTCCTCTCCTTGCTCGCGTCCTCCATAAATCCACCGAGCTTCTCCTCGCCCTCCTTATAAACCCTTTCTCACCTGGCTCCTCCCTACCACTTCCTGTCAGCTAGTTGCTGACTCAGCCTCCTGACCACAGGTGAATTTTATTTAATCAAACACAGCTTTGCATCATCAAACTAACGTTCCAGAGCACAAACAAAAGTAACACACCTTGAAATAATATTCTACAATAGTCTGTAACTTCAGTCCCAGGGGATCTGGAATCCTTACACAAACATGCATGTAGGCAAAACACCAATGCACATAAAATGAATATAAATAATTTTTTTAAATGAAAGAGAAGGTCAAGGGGTGGTGGCGGTGTAGCACTCGAGAGGCAGAGGCAGGCAGATCTCTGTGAGTTCGAGGCCAGCCTGGTCTATAAAGTGAGTTCCAAGGCAGGCTCCAAAGCTACACAGAGAAACCCTGTCTCGAACCACCCCCTAAAAAAAAAAAAAAAAAGATTGAAAGAGAAGGATATGAGGATATGGTTTTTTTTAAGAGGACATTTACTCACTCCGAATAGATTGACATGACACACCAAAGTATGGATACCACTAAAGTCCAGCTTGGTGAACCAATGAGTTTTATTGGGATTGCTTGCAGGAATATGGGTGTGGGGTCACTTACAGGAGCCGAAAAGACAGATGCACCACCAAAGCTCACCCCAGTAATGGTGCCAGTTCACAAAATCTGGGAATCTGGAGCACACTGCACAGCCTGCAGGAAGTTCCATGGGTTGGAGAGTGTCCCTTCCAAGTCACTCAGTTGGTCCAATCCTCTTCCATGTAGCTCTGCTGATTTCTGCTTGATCCAGGCAGCTGGTCTGGTCTCAGAATCTTTATAGCTTGGCTTGTCTGAGAATGGATCTCAGCTGTCTTTATTGTTCAAGGTTGGGAGGGAGGGACTTAGTGAATCTGGTCAGTTTCAGGAACTTCCTGAGAGCTGTTTTGAGTTGTTTACCCTCTGTCTTAAGGAGCTTTCCCTGCAGGATGGAATGAAAGGTCTGTGTATGTGGCAGTTCCTTTCTCTTAACAGATTTCAAGCCACACAAGCCAGCATTGTCAACTATAGTCACCATGCTGTACACTAGCACAATATGGAATATTGTGAGCAAGTGCACACTCCTTGATTAGTAGGTGTGTGCCACCTGGCCACCACTATGTGAGTAGTTCTTGAGATCACCTTTTTTTTTGTTGTTGTTTTTAGTTTTCTTTCTTTTATTGTGACAAGACACTGCCAGAAAGCAAGTTAAGGGGAAGAAAGGGTTTGTCTGGCTTGTACTTCCAGGTCATAGTCAATCACTGAAGAAACTCAGGGCAGGAACTTAAGCAGGAATATGGAGCAGAAACCACGGTGGAATACCGATTGCTGGCTCACACTTAGATGCATACTTACTTAGCTCTCTTTTTCAATTCGCCCTTACTTAGGGATGGTGTCAGTTAACAATTAGGACAACTTGGCCCCTACACATGCCCACAGGTAGGTAAATCCTCAGGTAAGGCTTTCTCCTCAGATGACTATAGCCTGTGTCAAGTTGACCATTAAAGCTCACTAGGACACCTTTCCTACTCCCTCGACAATCTCCTATCCCTCTCTTGTATCGGACCTTCCATCTTTTTTCTTGATGGACTTTCTTGCTTAGGTGGCACATTGGTGTAGCTCTTGGATGCCCCTCAAAGGCTCTTTTGTTAAAGGTTTAGCTTCCAAATTGGAGCTTTCAGGAAATGGTAGAAATGCCCTCTTCAGAGGGGAACTAATGACAGACCCAAAGAAGGACACCGCCAAAGTCTAACATGTTGAGCCAGTGAGTTTACTGGGGTTATATAAAGGCACATGGATGCCCCAGGACAGCTACGTCACCAACAACCTACCCCAGCCAGTGTGATGATTCCAGCTGGAACCCTCGAGCTTTCTGCAGGACTTACAGGCAGCTGGACAAGTCAGACCCCCTACTGCTTATGTAATCATGCAAATTGGTAAATTTCAGGGGTTCTCTTGAGACTTAAGAGTTGTCTACTTCCTCAGCTTTTTTTTTTTTTTTTTTTTTTTTGTTTTGTTTTGTTTTGTTTTGGTCTCACTGTATAGCTCTGGCTGTCCTGGAATTCTCTATGTAGACCAGGATGGCCTCACAGAGATCCACCTGCCTCTGTCTCCTGTGCTGGGATTAAAGGTGTGTGCCAGCTCCCATTTACTTCCTGAGTCTTTTAAAAAATAATTTATTTAAATTCATTTTATGTACATTGGTGTGAAGGTGTCAGATCCCCTGGAACTGGAGTTACAGACAGTTGTGCGCTGCCATGTGGTTGCTGGGAGTTGAACCCGGGTCCTCTGGAAGAGCAGCCAGTGCTCTTCACCGCAGAGCCATCTCTCCAGCTCCTACTTCCTGAGTCTTAATGAAGTTCCCTTTAGAATTTCTTGGATCCTAAGGCGCTTCCTTTTTCTGGTGGAATGTTTTCAGTTCAAAGGAAATTGTTCTGTGACACAGGTCATTGTGTCACTAGGGGTGTGCTGTCACTGGGAGGTATGGGACCTTGGCTGCTTTTGCTTCTGGGCCGTGACATGAGTTGTTTTGCTTCAACACCTTTGCCCCCCCAGACTGTGCTATGCTGCCCCCGCCCCCAGACTGTGCTATGTTGCCCCCCAGACTGTGCTATGTTGCCCCCAGACTGTGCTATGTTGCCCCCCTAGACTATGCTGTGTTGCCATATGCCTAAAAGCAGTAGCCGATTGATCATGGACTGAAGCCTCTTAAAATGGTCAGCCAGAACCTCTCTCTCTATAATTCACCTCATGTATTTTGTTACAGTAATAGACTTGGACTCATCCAGTAGGACATACTTCCCAGGAGCTGCCTGGGAAAGGGTACCAGCCTGGAAATATGGTTTGCTTGTGTATTTTTCATCTGTGGCCGTTTCTCCTACTTCGTCTGTCCTTGAAAATTTATGCCTTTAAACATTTTTATGGTTGTTTTAGCGCAGTCTTGGCAGAGAGTGGAAATAAACTTGGAGGGCAGAATTGGCTGTTGCTTACCCACTTTTCAATGTCTTTTTTTTTTTTTGTGACAGGGTCTCATGTAGCCCAAGCTGGCCTCTTTTGGGTAGCCCAGGCTAGCCCCAAGGATGACCTTGAACTTCTGATCCTCCTGCATCTACCTGCCAAGTTCTGGGAGTCCAGAGGCACCGTCACGTCCAATTTGTGTAATGCTGGGAATCGAATCCAGGCCTGTTATGCACACTGCGTAAGCACTCTGCCAGCCGCCTCCCATCTCCAGCCCTTGTCGTTTTCCTTTATTAGTCGGATTCTACAAATGAAGCCAGACAGCTAGACTGCACTTCCCAGGTTCCCCTGCAGTTGTGTATGATTGCACCACTGTGCTCTGGCTCCTTCTGCACACATTATCTGTGTAACTTTTAAATTAAGTTCTTAGAGGCAAGCGGCACATCTTTTTGCTCCCTGTCACCTGGCCCTGGGTGAGTGGCATAGGAGGTGGTGTGGCCTAGGAAGCCTGAACAATGGGGGAGAAGTCATATGAGTCCCCAGCATTCTAGGGACCTTGGTCCTTTAATATCCTTTATTATGGGGAGAGGAGAGAATGACACATCCACCTTATTTAAGGGACTCTTTTATTTCTCGAGACAAGGTTTCTCTGTGTAGCCCTGGCTGTCCTGGAACTTGCTTTGTAGACCAGGCTGGCCTCAAACTCACTGAGATCTACCAGCCTCTGCCTCCCAAGTGCTGAGGTTAAAGGTGTGCACCACCAGCGCCTGACTTAAGGGACTCTTAATACCACCTGCATTCTGCATTCTTAATACTAAGAGCCCCATCACTCATAGTTGGTATGTCATGTTTTCTTTAGAATACTTCGTATTTTATTCTTTGCATATGTGTTTACAATGTATCTTGATTATACCCTCCAACTTTCCCTTCCCACACACCACACTTCCCAAATGCCTTCCTCCCACCTTCAAGACTTTGTTTTTTTGTAACCCACTGAATCCAATTATTGCTGCCTGATGGGATCTTGACTGATCTTGTTAGCTTGACCTTGTGCAGATGTCATTCAGGTGACCACAGCTGCAGTGAGCTCATGAGTACAACAATCATGTCATGTCTAGAAGACAGCATTTCCATAGCACAGCGCTCCTTTCTGTCTGCTGGCTCTAACATCCTGCATCCTCATCTGTTGGCTCTAATATCCTTCCTGCATCCTCATCTGCTGACTCTAACATCTTTCCCTACATCCTCTTTGGCCATATTCCCAGAGCCTTGAGGGTAAGGTTGATGTAGAAGTCCCATTTAGAGTTGAGTATCCAGTCAACAGTTATTTAATTCTCAGCACCTTGAGTGGTTATGCGTCTCTGCATTAATTGCTGCCCACTGAGGCTTCTATGGCCAGGGTTGAGGGCAGCACTAACCTGTGTGTCTAAACATGAATATTTAGATGTAGTGTGGCCACATGTCATTTGGCAAGACAACCATCAGGTTCCCTCTAGGACCTATGCTGGTCTGTCATCGGGCTCATTGGTGACTAAACAGTAGAGGGGAAAACATGTCTCCCAGTTGACTGGATGAATGAAGAAGTGTAAATATTCCTCCGATTTATTCTATCCTCATCTGCTTCTCTCAAGGGAAGAAGGGTGTTTAGACAGTACAGACTCAGCTCTGGGCCCAGCTTGTGCACATGTGGCCTTGGACAAGCAGTAGAGCCTCCGTGAGGCTGGTTCTTCCTCTTAGAGTGATAACGGTGGCTGAAGAGGGAGGGGGCGGGCCACCAAGTTCTGCTTTGTGGTTATGTCTTCACATATTTGCCTTATGAATCTTTATTATGAATGTTACTTAATATGAAAACGTACAGTGTAGTAGTAATATAAATAGCTGCTGTTTATTAGGCATTTCCCACATGTCAGCAGCCACAGGGTGCTTTAATAATGGTGCTGATGTTGACAGTAAACCCCTGCGGCATCGGTGCCATAAGCACCACTGTGTCTGTTTATTCCTGTGCTGTACACAGCGCACCTCCTTCCTGCCTTTTTCGTTTCCTTTTTCTTTCTTTTCTTTCTTTCTTTCTTTCTTTCTTTCTTTCTTTCTTTCTTTCTTTCTTTCTTTCTTTCTTTCTTTCTTTC
>CABHPR010137372.1:0-17472 GCA_902168415.1 Peromyscus melanophrys | reverse complement strand
TTCTTTCTTTCTTTCTTTCTTTCTTTCTTTCTTTCTTTCTTTCTTTCCTTCCTTCCTTCCTTCCTTCCTTCCTTCCTTCCTTCCTTCTTTCTTTTTTTTTTGAGACAGGGTATCACTATGTTAGATTCAGGTAGGGAATCATTCTTTATAAGGGACTTGAGCATCCTTGCATTTTGCTATCTGCTAGGGGCCTTGGATCCCCCAGAGATAACTATACATATGAGATAAATGTATGTATACCGGCAAGATATAATGTGTGCTCCACATGACAGCGTAGGATAAAATAGATGCCGGAATGATCGGACATAAGAATTTTGCAGTTGTAGTCTACATGGGAACTCCATGTCCCGCTGGGAAGCATATCGCCAGATCTCGCTGTTGTATGTGCTTTTTTCATAGAAAGATACTTGCTATGGTCTTACTATGTGAGGCTGAGCCCCTAACATGACTGTATTAAGAGGTGAGGCACTAGGAAGTGAGTTAGTGGCCTTTGAAAAGAGGCTGGAGCAGTGTCTTCTCTTCTACCATTTGGGGTGCATCAGGAAGATCCACCCACTGGCACCCCCATGTTTTACTCACAGCAGTGTCTTCTCTTCCACCATCTGGGGTGCATCAGGAAGGTCCACCCACTGGCACCCCCCTCTTTGACTCACAGCAGTGACTCCTCTTCCACTATTTGGGGTGCATCAGGAAGGTCCACCCACTGGCACCCCCATCTTTGACTCCCCAGTCTCTGAAACAGTGCACAGTAAATTTTCTGTTTGTGTATTACCTAGCCTCTGGTATTTTGTCCTAGCAGCCCCCCAAAGACTACAATAATGCTCTTTTAAGAGGGTATTAAGTATAATAGATCTGCCCATGCTGTGGGTTGTCTTTCTGTATGCTGTGAATATGTGTTACTTTGATTGGTTGATAAATAAAGCTGCATTGGCCTATGGCAAGGCAGCTTAGAGGCAGGTGGGAAATCCAAGCAGATATATGGAGAGAAGAACCCAAAAGGAGAGGAGAGGGAGAGGCGCCAGCTATCACTGAAGGAGACAGCAGACCAGTAATGCCACGGCCACGTGGCAACTTACAAATTAATAGACATGGGTTAAGTTATAAGAGCTAGCTAGCAAGAAGCCTGCTATAGGCCATACAATTGATAATTAATATTAAGCCTCTGAATGATTATTTTATAAGTATCTGAGGGACCGTGGGGCCGAGTGGGACCGGAGGAACATGGGACCTCAGGGCCAGGCAGGACCTGAGAAAACTTACGGCTTCATGCCCAGACTCTCATGATACGTTGGCAATTTCCCTCCCCAACTTTCCTTCTTCCTGTGTAGCCCCAGTGACTTGGTATTCACCACTTAGCACAGTCTGACCTCAAACTCACAGCAATCCTCCTGCCTTAGCCTTCCATGCATTCTATGCATGTGTCATCGTGCCCAACTCATATCTTCAGATCTTCTGGCTGCTCCAGTACGTCACTGACAAGTCATTTTGTCAGTACTGGGACACAGCAGCCTTAGAGTCAGCCTTTGTCGGGAGGCCCAGCACCTCCACCCCGCCCTCCTTGTAGGGCACCCCCACCCCTCTCTGCTCATTCATTTTTTCCATCTCATTGGAGGAGGTTAGTCTCCACCTTGTTCGTGTGGTGAGGAAATCAAGGAAGGCATCCCCCACTTCCAAGAAGATGTCCCTGCAGAGAGGTTCTGGCAGAGGCCGCTCCTAGGGATCCAGAACCCTTGAGTGAGAATCAGCCATGCTGAACAGAGGATGGCTGCTGCCCTCCGTGACTATTGGAATGTAGTCCTGGAAGTGTGCCCTCAGGGAGCTGGACTATTAAGGATTATCACTGTGGTCCTCTGCCTGAGAGATGCTATGCTGTTCATCTGCTCCTTGTCTCCCTGTGCTACATACATGCTTGCATTGCTGATGCATTTGGAATGAAAATAGCCTTTAGTTCATGTGTACACATCCTGAGATCTATTATGCATGTTTGTGATTCAGTTGAATTAAGAGCTCCCAATGCTTCTTCTGAAAGTAAATTTTTCCCCCTATATTTATCAAAGGTTGCAGTAAAACCTCAGCTTTTGAATACCACACTGAGTGAGTGGGCATAGTATCATAATACTATGCTCCTTTTTCATAGTTGGAAATGTTTCTAAAATTTCTTTTATTTATGTATATGTGTGTGTGTACCTACTTGTCTGTATGTGCGCCATGTGCATGCAGTACCTGTGGAGGCCAGAAGGGGGTGTCAAATCCCATGGAACTGGAGTTATAGGGAGTTGAAAGCTGTCCACTGTGGATGCTAGGAACTGAACCCGGGTCTTCTTAACCGCTGAGCCACTTCTACAGTCCCTTGAAAACGTTTTTTAAAATTGGTAATCAACGCAGACATTCATGGGTTTTGCTGTTTTGTTGTCGTTGAAGGGTTAGCGCCCTAAAACAGGGAACCTCAGCTGAGCTGAGAAACTCCTGACTCAGCATCCTGATAAGACCACCTGCCCAACAAAAGACGCTAACTCAGTAAGGAGAATGTCTGCTGAACATTGGCCTTGGGACTATAAAGAACACATCCATTGATAAAACTTTCCAATAGTCCCCTCTTCCGCCCTGAAAAGCCCCAAGCCCCCTGTACCAGGGCACAGTTGCCACTCCCAAGGAGAAACTGGTATTCTTCGCCATTCTGATTAAAAGGCAGTCTCCCCCTTGAGATTGGTTTTATTCTCTCTTTTATTCCCACATCGAATCGATCAACTCCAATCTGACAGTCATTTTGTTTGCTTTTTAAGGGTGGGAGGGGCGTTATTTGGGATATGGTCCATCACGGGTCCTGTTCGTGATGGGTACAGGGAGGGGTGGGTGTGGGTTTGCAGGGGAGGCTGCTTACTCACACCTTGGTGGATCGGAAGGCAGGCAGAAAAGCTGGCATTCGTTTTGAACTGAAGGACATCACAGTCCTGTTGCTGATCTTTGTAGAATGGAGGTACTTTCTTGGAAAATGCAGGAACACTGGTGCTGTGAGCAGCTGATCTTACGTGGCCCGACCCTCGTCATTCACAAACAACAGATGTTTGATGGTGTATTTTTCACTTTCCGGCTGCCTCTCTGAGCAATTAATTTCATAGCAGGCTGTGTCTGTATCAGACTTTCAGATTTCTGGTTTAGTATTCGGGCTGTACTGATTTTCCCTGCTGTGGGACATGGTCTTTTGGTGATGTTAAAGGTGTGTGGCCCATCATCAGCCTTACTGAAGCTTATTCTTGTTTGGGGTACAGCTAATGGAGTTTTTGTTAGATGAAATTGAGAAACATGATAATGGTCGATTTAGAATATCAGAAACATGAAAACCTTTCAGCAGCATTTATAATGCTGGCACCTCGGCCTCCTGGATTACAAAACAACCATAAAACCCTTCGAAGCACACCAGAGTCCCTCGGTGACATCCTAAGGGTTGGAAGATTGTCAGATCTGACTTCAGGATTATTGCTCCTCACCTGCCATCTCCCTGCCAAATATTACCACTAACCAGAACAGGAAATTCTACATTTGAAACATAATATTATTTTGTCTCTAATTTGCTCCTGTATATAATTTATTTTCTTTTATAATGCTTATTAATTTTGTTAGATTTTGATTGTCACCAAGTATCAGAAAGTGATTCAGACAGGAACAGCCAGGACTGATGTCATAAAAAAAACAAAACAAAACAAAACTAAGACGGTGAATTGGTTCCAAAAGTGTGAATTTTGTTCCCAAGGAACACATGATTTGTGAATGGAGTATTTTCATTTGAAATATTTGTTCACATAGGTACAAAGTGAATGAAAAAAAATTCTCGACACACACAAAATGGTCACTGCTAGATCTTAGTTTCACTTCTCGTTTCTTCACAAGGCAGAAGTAGGTGGTTAGTACTGGCTTTCAGCTTGACAGGATTTAGATTTGACCAGGAGAAGACTCTCGGAGCATATCTTTTTTTGGTTTTTCAAAACAGGATTTCTCTGTGTAGTTTTGGTGCCTGTCCTGAATCTCACTCTGTAGTCCAGGCTGGCCTCGAACTCACAGAGATCCGCCTGGCTCTGCCTCCCGAGTGCTGGGATTAAAGGCGTGCGCCACCGCCGCCTGACTCTTTTTGGTTTTTGAGACAGAGTCTTGCTAAATAGTTTAGCCTGTCCTCAAACTCAAGATTCTCCTACCTCAGTCTCAGGAATGCTGGGATTACAGGCATATGCCACAGAACATCTGTCTTCAGCCACTATTTCTTTTAATAAAAATTCCTACCAGGTGGTGGTGGCACACACCACACACCTTTAATGCCAGCACTCTGGAGGCAGAGGCAGGTGGATCTCTGAGTTTGAGGCCAGCCTGGTCTACAGAGTGAGTTCCAGGACAGCCATAGCCAGAACTACACAGAGAAACCCTGTCTCAAAAAACCAAAAGCCAAAAACCAAAAAATTCTCTTATTATGGCTAAACTTGGTTGAAAATCTGGGAGGAAGGAACCTCAGCTGAGGAACTCCCCCATCAGACGGGCCTGTGGGCATGTTTTTGGGTTTTTTTTGATTTTTTGATTTTCTTGATTGCTGATTGATGTAGGAGAATCTGCCCACTGTGGGTGATGCCATCCCTAGGCAAGTGGACATGCTCCATGTAGGAAAGGTAGCTGAGCGAGCCGGGGAGAGTAAGCCAGTAAGCAGAGTTCTTTCTCAGTTCTTTCTCTTTTTTCCTTTTCCTTTTTTTTCCTTTTTTGTTTTGTTTGTATTTTGAGACAGAGTGTCTCTCCATAGCCCTGTCTGTCCTGGAACTTACTCACTATGGCTGGCCTCCTACAGAGATCTGCCTGCCTCTGCCTTCTAGTGCTGTGCTCCCACGCCAGGTGCTATTGGTTTCTGCTTCAAATTCCCGTCTTGAGATCCTGCCTCGACGTCTCTCAGTGGCGGCTGTGACCTGAAATGTGCCCTTTCTTCTCGGGTTGTTTTTGGTCATGGTGTTGATCACAGCAACAGGGAAGCAGAAGCAAACGAGGACCCCTTCCCTTCTCCTTCTCTCCTTCGGGGTACGCAGTTACCCCTTCTAAGGCTGGGACACACTGTGGTGCTCATTGCCGCTGGCTGTTTTTCCTCCTGTCTTTTGTCTCTGTGTTCCGTTTTGAATAATTCCCATTTCTGTATTTTCAAGTTGAACCTTTTCTTTTGCCGTGTGTCATACTCTTCTTCCGAGTGTGTGTGTGTGTGTGTGTGTGTGTGTGTGTGTGTGTGTGTGTGTCTGTGTCTGTCTGAGTTTTCAATTGCTTTTAGTTTCAATCTCTCAAAATGCATTTGAGACTTTCTCACGTGTTCAGATCTTCCTCTCCTGTCCGCTATCTGGACTACAGTTCTAACAACTGCTTCACACTTTTGCCTCTCAGTTCTATCTTTTTTTTTTTCTCATTATCAGTTAAAGTTGCTGTTCATTTGTAACCTGGGTCATGATGCATGCACGCACGCATGCACCCATGCACGCTGTGATCTTTGTCTTGGTGGATGTTTTACATTCCTGGAACACATTCTTGAGGGTTTGGTTTTTTTTTTTTTTTTTTTTTTTTTTCTGGAATGCAAGTTGCTTGGAAACTGCTGGGGCATTTTGAGGCCTGTGGTTTAAGCATTTCTGGAAAGGGGCTGAGCAGCTTTGGCTCCAGAGCCCATTTGGCCTCATGACTTGGATCTTAGAATCCTCCTGCTCTAGAAGTTTTCTTCCTGTGGTGAGTGAGGCCACAGGCTTTGCTGGTGGGCTCCTGAAAATGGTCACCTTGACCCCTGGGTGGTTCATCCCCAGGCTTTTGGCAATTTCCATCCATACCTGAGTTGATGAGTACCTCAGAGCCACCTTCTCTCTGCCTCGGTCTCTCCCTGGCACAATCCCAAACTCTCAGACTTGTCTCCTCAACTTGGGGAGACTGGATGACATGGACTGGCAGACAGGGACACTTTCCTGACTGGTCTCTCAGTCTGGTCGAGATAGTCAACACAGGCTAAACTGAGGCCACTCTAGAGCCCACGTCATTTGTTACCCCATTCAGTGGTCACCGCTCTTTGAAGACATTCAGTGTCGGAAGTCAAGGGTTCCCGCCCCCCCCTGCTTTATATTATTGGCCTATTATCTTACTGATTTTGAACTGGAGAATAAATCTGGTCTTCGTTAGAACAGAAGTCCACACGAACCTTGTACCACTCCCTCCCTCATGGCATTGAGCAATTTTATCCCCTAAATGTCTCTTTCTAGACACTATGCCTTAGTCACCCCCATTACAAAGTATGACACCACTGCTCAGCCTTTTGGCTCAGACCAAGTATAAAAATCACTGCACATGGCTGACATCTCCTTTAATCTGCAGACCGACTCCTTCATCCTCTCTTTTTAGTTTACTCAAGAAGACTCGGTTTTCAAGGAATCATTCCCATGATCGGATGTCTACTGAAGAATCATAGCATCTCCCCCACAATTCTGGATTTTGCTGATGCCTGTGTGGGTCACACACAGCTCCAGTTTCAAGTCAGGAACTGAAAAGCCAGACTCGGAGATCGATCAGCTGGGCTCGGTACATCCGGCGACTCCACGGTGCTGTGTCCTCTTTCCTAGGATATCTGGTTATCTTTTATTTTCCTGTGACAGTCTCAGCCATTAGTGTAAATGCCTAAATTTATTAATTTATTGGAGATGCAAAATGGTTATATTCTGATTCTTCCATTTCTTTTTCATTTATTAGACAGAGAACCTTTAGAAAGAGACACCTGTGCTCATTACTGTTTGGTGATGGGGGCATGGCTGATGTGGGGAGGCAGAAGAAATGCTTCATGTGAGGTAATGAATTGGTTTCCTGTCATTCTGTTACAGCCAACCACTAGTTTCTTTAAAATAAATTTGAATATAATGATGAGCACATTGATTGATGGATTTTAATAAATTGTAATGATTGTCCCATTCCTGGCTGCTGGCGGTGGGGGGGGGGCCTTCAAATCAGCCCTGAACCCTTTTTTATATCTTAATAACTCAACTCTCTCTTTCAATATATTTTTTTTTTACATTTATTTATTGTGGGTGGGAGGTGTTTGTGAATGGATGTGCTGCAGCTGTCAGGTGAAGGTCTGAGGACGGCTTCTGGGAATCAGTTCTCTCCTTCCACTATGTGGGACCTAGGGATTGAACTCAGGTCGTCAGGCTTGGCAGTAAGCCTCTGTGGTGGCCTCTGGGCATCTCACCAAGCCTCAACTTCATTTTATGCAGACTGGCAGGGAATTCCAGGCCCAGCTGTGGCTTTTCCAATGCCAGCTTCTCCAAAAAGACTTCACTTTGTGTGGTGGTTTGAATAAGAATGGCCCCACAAGCCGGGCTGTGGTGGCACGCGCCTTTAATCCCAGCACTCGGGAGGCAGAGACAGGTGGATCTCTGTGAGTTCAAGGCCAACCTGGTCTACAGAGTGAGTTCTAGGAAAGGCACAAAGCTACACAGAGAAACCCTGTCTCGGAAAAACAAAACAAAACAAAAACAAAAACCCCCCACAAGCTCATGTATTTGAATGCTTAGCCACCGGGAAGAGGAGCTACTCAAGAGGGATTAGGAGTCGTGGCCTTGTTGGAGGAAGTGTGTCTCTTTGGGGTGGACTTTGAGGTTTCAGAAGGACCAGCATCTCTCTCTGCTGCCTCTGGATCTAGCTGAAAAATTCTCAGCTACTTCTCCAGCATCACGTCTGTAGCCATGTTCCCTAACATGATAATGGACTGACCCCCTGAAACTGTAAGTACCAATTAAGTGTCGTCTTTTATAAGAGTTGCCACGGTCATGGTGTCTCTTCACAAAATAGAACAGTAACCAAGTCATTTTGTTTAGAGGAAAATTGTTGCTTCAAACCGTGTGTGTGTGTGTGTGTGTGTGTGTGTGTGTGTGTGTGTGTGTTTGCTGGAGACAGCTAGTGTGAGCAAGTTGGTTGTTACATTCAGGCTCCTGCAGGGAATAGAATTTAGGTGACATTGATAGGTTTTCTGTAACCACTCCAGGATGGCAGTCAGTGGGCCCTCTGAGTTGAGCCCACCGACTCCCGGCTCCCCCTCCCCACATTGTCCCATGCCGGCAGGAAGTAGCCAGACTTGAACTGGTTCGAATATATCCAAGAAGGTGGAGATGTTTGGCTGGAATCTCCAGGTTGGTTCCAGTTCTCTCTCTCCAAACCCTGCTCTCTCAGAGAACGCCAAAAAGCCCAGTTCCATATTCCCAGGGATGGCAGGCAGCTCCTCCCCTGAAGCTGCCAGCTCCCTAATCCCCACCCAAAGTGTATATTGGGCACAAACCTAGCTTGTGGAGGATGCATCATTGCCCCACCCCTATGGGAGTATTTAAGCCATGTGATTTCTCTCCCAGCCTCATCTCTGGGAGCTGGAGGGCTCACCTGGGAGTTGCTTTACCCAAATATACCTAGTCTTTTACTTTTTAATTTGGCTTGATCGGTCTTACTACGTCGGTGGAGAGACCTATTATCAGGCTACAGAAAACCTATCAGACATGTTTGTGAAAACATTTCTACTTCTTTCAAAAGTTTTTTTTATATTCATTTATTTTTATTTTATGTGTACGCGTGTTTTGTCTGCATGTATGCCTGTGTACCACATGTGTGCCTGGTGCCCTCAGAGTCCAAAAGAGGGCATTAGATCCCCTGCAACTGG
This sequence comes from Peromyscus melanophrys, assembly GCA_902168415.1. Taxonomy (NCBI): domain Eukaryota; kingdom Metazoa; phylum Chordata; class Mammalia; order Rodentia; family Cricetidae; genus Peromyscus; species Peromyscus melanophrys. Next base: position 8,783 of record CABHPR010137372.1, on the reverse strand, counting down.
AGTTACGGACAGTTGTGAGCCACCATGTGGGTCTTCTATAAGGGCAGCCAGCGCTCTTAACCCTGAGCCATTTCTGCAGCCCCACATTTCCCCTTTTAAAAGACTAAGCAGTTCCTGAGTTTATACACACACATTTAATCACACAGCTATAACTCAAACTCTTCCAGATTGTACCTGGATCTTCTCTTTTCTGTACTAAAAAAATTCTCGTTTCTCAAGGAAACCAAACAGAATTAGAATTAGAAAACAAATTAGTATTTACGGCAATGAATCTTCTCTTTTACCTCAAATTCTCGAAGACACTCCCAGAAAGACAGCCGTCATTTGATGACAGCCATTGTTTTCCATTCTGCTGAGCATACATTTTCAGGGTCTGGACATGGCATTTGGTAGTAATCTGCCTGTATTCACGAGGCCCTGGGCTCAGCCTCAGCACTGCCCAGCTGCAGCAAACCACCCACCCACCTACCTCATTTTCACATATTAACTATATGATGCTTTCCTTTTAGCCCTCGATATTACTTCCGATAAATAACTACATGCTGTGACTTATCACTAGCCTTTATGTGCTTGACCAAAGCTCTGGGGACTGATAGTTCATGTAATTTTTGCGTGTTGACAAGAGTTTATGTTCTCTATGCATGGATGACTAGTTTGCCACCTCTGAAATGCTTGGTGCATGTTTTTATTCTTCTGGGATCTTTGTTTTGAGATAGGGTCCTAATATACAGCCCTGGCTGACCCGGAACTCACGATGCAGACCAGGCTGGACTTGAACATACAGAGATCTACCTGCCTGTGCCTCTCAAAGCCTTGGCATTAAAGGGATGCACCATCACACCCAAGACAGACTGGTCTTGAAAAATCTTCCTCGAGTCAGCTTCCAAGTGTTGTTTGCCCCGTGCTCTGCCTTGCAAATTTTTTTTTATTATTTATTTATTTGTTTATTTATTTATTTATTTATTTATTTATTTATTTATTTATTTATTTATTTATTGGTGGTGGTGGTGTTGAAAACCAGATGTGATGTACTGGGCAATAGGAACTGCAGTGAACAGGCCTTCCGTGATATGCTGGGGAGGAGAGGCTTTGGATTAGGCCTCAGTCTCTCAATGAGCCCCGGGGCCTTGGACCTATGAATGTCACCATGCTTCTCATTTGAATTGGTCCCTTCAGGTGGCAGTCGAATGCCAGGCTCTGCCAAAGCCCAGGAGGTTAAGTTCTGGTTAGCTTCACTCCAGGGCGGGCCTGGCTAAGCGTTGAACAGTCCCGTGCATTTTAACATCCCAGGAGCCGGAGAGATGGCTCAGTGCTTAAGCGCATACGCGGCTCTTGCAAAGGACCAGAGTTAGGTTCCCAGCGGCTCACAACTGCCTGTAACTCCAGGGGATCTGACACACTCTTTTCTTGCCTCTGCAGGCACTGCACTCAGGTGCACAAACTCACACACGGACACACAGATGTACACATCTTTTAAAAAATTAAAAAATAAAATAAAATAAAAAAGACGAAATTCCACCGTTACTTTACTTCCCTACTCCCTGCTAGAAGCTAGAGGCTTGTGGAGGTAAACACTGTCCAAGTGTGAACACTGTCGCTGAAACCAAATCCTCCTAGAAGGTACCTCTCTGGCAAGCCCTGAACCGGCCTCCAGGAATTCCCCAGCCGCAGCTCAAGTTCTCCCATGCTGGTACAGCACGCGCCAGAGATACCTGTCGGTGGGTTCTGTCCTTGCAGGCTGCAGTTCTCTGGGCCCTCGTCTAAGAACAGCAGCTGGTACTGTGTTTGCTCAGCTTTTTACTTACGGGGACGAAGCAGCGACCTCTGGTCTCCTCACACCTCTCACAGGATGAGTTTCTATTTCAAAACTTCCCTCACTTGCTCTGAAGGATTATGCAGTGTGATGGCTTACTCTTGTGTTTCTTCTAATTAAGTGTTTATTCCCAAAATAATTTCCCTTTCCTTTTACCTTAAAAAAAAGAACAAAACAGAAACTCCTTTCTTCTTCCCCTTCCTTCTCCTTCATGTGTATATGTGTGAGTGTGTACATGTGTGTGTAAGGGTGTGTGTGAGTATATGCATGTATATGTGTTGAGTATGTGTATGTATGTGTGTGAGTGTGTATGTCTGTGTGTGTGTGTGTGTGTGTGTGTGTGTGTGTGTGTGTGTGTGTGTGTGTGTATGTGTGTGTGTTGTAATGAGTAATGTGCACTGGAGTTAAGTGAGTGGCTCTGGCTGGCTTTCTAAAGTGAACACGCAGAGGCAAATGTGCCCAGCTCAGCAGACCCAGCCTGACCTTGGACATGAGGGACAGTGATGAGGTGTGAGGAAAGAGAAAAGAAAAGCAGGTGAGGGATACCGGGCAGGCAGGGGCTTGGGTGCTTCATCCATGGGTAAGGGACCGAAGATAAAGTCTCGGGACAGCAGGGTCTCCTGGCGAATGCCTGTCACCCGGAGACCTGGGAGGCCGAAGTAGGAGGGCTGCAAGTTCAAGTCCATCCTGAGCCATTTAGCAGGCTTCTGTTTAAAAAAATAAATAAATAAAAGGTCTGACGATGCAGCTGAGCTTCAGAGTCTGGCATGTGAAGCCTTGGGTTCAACCCCAGATATGGAAAAGGAAAGGAAAAAGAAAAAGTCTGGTAAGAAGCGAGGTCTGGGTGTGGAGAGAAAGGGAGATGCGGAAAGCTGTGGTCAGCTGCGAGCCATCGCCAGGGACGTCGCCCCCTCCTGGGCGTCGCTGGGCACTGCAGGGAGCACACGTGACTGGTGAGGGCGGGGTGCCCAGCTTGCTTACCCCGGAAGCTACTGTCGCGCATCCCAGCGGCTCTCCCTAGGGCCTTAATGGATGTGGCGCTTAGAACTCAGCGCCCAGGCGGCTGTCACACGCTGACGGCGACTCTGCGGTGACACGTCCTGGCTCTTCTGCTTACTGTGTGCCCTCTGAGCCATTCTCTTTAGGAACCAGCGGAGCAGGCAGCCACAGCGTCGTGGTTCAGTATTTCTTCCTTTATTTGCGTGGATACTCCTCCGTTAAATGCACATAAGGCCACGTTATCTTTCCATTTACTATGTATTTTTTTTAAATGCATGTAATTTTTGAGCTTATTGTAATTATTTTTGAGTTTCATACACAAGCACGCTATGTTTACATCCTTTCCAACCCTCCTTTCCTGCTCTCACTGTTTCTGAGGCCGCGGCACCCTACAGTCCTTTTCTACTTTCCTGGCTTCTCCAGTTACGCTAGGTTATACACTCAGACCTAAAGATCCAGAGCCAGGATCCACAAATAAGATAGAACATGTGGCATTTGCCTTTCTGGGTCTGGGTCACCTCGCTCTATAATATTTTTCAGTTCCATGTATTACCCGGGAATCTCATGATTTCCGTTTTACTCAGAACTGAGTAGAATTTCACCGTATCTATATGCCACATTTCATTCTCTATTCACAGGTTGATGGACATCTAGGCTGCTTGCCTCTTCTCACCTTTTCTTTTAAAATAGTGTCTTCCTAGGCCTTGAGCTTTATTATTATTATTTATTTTAAGATTTTTAAATTTTTGTGTATGAGCGTTTTGCCTGCGTGTACATCTGTGCACAGCAGGAGTGCCTGGTGCCCTCAGAGGCCAGAAGAGGACAACAGATCATGTGGGACTGGATTTACAGCTGTTTGTGAGCCACTGTGTGGGTGCTGGGGATGGAACTCGGGTGCTCTTAATTGCTGAGCCATCTCTCCAGTCCCGCCCCCGCGCCCAGCCTTGAACTTGAGATCCCTTGTCTCTCAGTCTCTGGAATAGCTGTGATGAAGCCTGCACCACCCAGCGGGCTGGAAATTTTATGTTGGGCTGTGGAAGTCAGCAGGTCCTGGACCTGCTTTCCGGGGAGTGCTTTGCTTGGGGTGGCTCCTGGCCTGTGTTCTAAGAGGATTGTCTGTTTTAGAACTCCTAGTTTTCCTAGTTTTGACTCAATGTGAATGACCCGTCCGTCCATGGTCGTGTGTGGCTTTGGCATATAAAAGAGGGCCATCTGTACCCATCCTTAGGTTTACCATCCACGTGCCCGCGTGGTTTAGGCATCTTTCTAGTGCACCTTTTTCCCAGTGACTAAGGACAACAGGGTGCTGGTACTCAGAGCCCTGTGCAGTATGCTTTCTGATCTCCCCCAAGGAGGGGAAAGGTCTCTGAAACTTCCTTTGGGAACCCAGTTGTCCAGGTGATCTGAGTGTATCATAGGAAGGAGATTGCAATGCCCTTTAAACCTCATGTCTCCACATCTGATTCCAAGAAAATACCTCCCGGCTCTGCATTTCTAATAGAAAAGAGATGCTGTGACGTGTACAAGCACACACACGGGAGCTTGCACACTCCCCCCCCTCCACTCCCTACAGGCCCAACCACACACAGAGCAAGTGCACCACACCCCTCAGACCCTCACCCCACAGCCGCCGCCCACACCCACCTTACCACATCCCTCTCCCCAACAGCCCCCCCCACATGCCACACACATTGCACACCTCCCCCCTACCCCCCACATCCCGCCCACACCACACACAGGGCACACACACTACACACACAGATAATGGTAGACAAAACCAAAGTGTTTCAAAGAGATTAATTTCTGGAACTACTGATCAGAATTTTCTGTTTTTTTAGATAATTTGTTTACTTGTTTTATACATTCATACAAATGCATCTTGATCACACTCCCTACTCTCCCTTACAGTTCCTTTCCCCCAACATTTCTCCCTTCCAACTTCAACTTCCTTCCTTCCTTCCTTCCTTCCTTCCTTCCTTCCTTCCTTCCTTTCTTTCTTTCTTTCTTTCTTTCTTTCTTTCTTTCCTTCTTTCTTTCTTTCTAATGACCCATTGACTCTCGTTAGTGCTTCCTGTATGTGCATGGATGTGAGGCATCCACTGGGTCATGGGCAGCCTACCAGTGGCCACCCCTCCAAAGAAAGGCGGCTGTCCATCTCCCAGCATCAACTGCCAATAATGCCTCAGCTAGGGGCGGGGCCTCGGGAGCCCCTCCCCGCTTCACGCGGGAACTTTTAACTGGCTTGATTTGTACAGATCGCACAATAGTTCCATGTGTACATGCAACCGTGTCGTGTCTGAGGACAGCGTTTCACAGCTCCCTCCCCCTGTGCTGGTTCTCACAGTCTTTTGCTTCCTCCATGGACAACGCCTCTGCATTTCGGCGGAGTTTCTTTCCTATTTGTTTCCTGCCTGTTTCCTTCCCCGCCCCTTTGATTAAAATAAAAATCTATTCCTATTAAATGTATTTATTTTTATTTGAGGTGTAAGGGGGTTTGCCTGCATATATGCCTGGGCCACTACATACACGCCTGGTGTCTGCAGAGGCCAGAAGTGGGCATTGGAACCCCTGGGACTGGCATTGCAGACACTTGTGAGTGCACTATGTGCATGCAGTGCCCCTGGAGGCCAGAAGAGGGCCTCAGATCCTCTGGAATGGGAATTAAAGATGGTTGTGAGCTGCAAAGTGGGTGCAAGGAACCCAACCCAGGTCCTCTGCAAGAGCAACAAGTACTCTTAAGTTCTTAGCCAGCTCTCCAGCTGCCCTCTTTTCTTTTTTAAACATGGATCCTCATGACTGAGGGCAAGGGCTTTACCCACTGGGCCATCTCCCCATCTCCACATGTGTGTTTATTAGTGCATACTGCCTCACTCCTCGATTCTGTTTCTTTTCTTTGTCATTTGTTCTTACACACACACACACACACACACACACACACACACACACACACACACTCTTACTAAATCTTCAATCAGTTTACAGTATGTTTTACTCTGGTGTCATGTTAGTGCAAGTCATTTTCTCCCTATTGTATTTATTTATGTGTTTGTTTAGAGATAACGTCTTACTCGGTAGGCTGGCCTCAAACTGACCATTCTCTTGCCTTCCCCACCTGCCTCCTAGGATTATAGGTGTCCACTACCTCCCCGTCTCTTACGTGACTTTCTTTTCCGGTCATTTTAGCGTACCGTAGGTGGGATCCTGTCAGAACTCGAAGATGTTTCTGTGGCATGTCGACATACCAGTTGTTATCCTCTCTTTAATAGACAATGCTGGGTAAATACTCTCATTCATTCTCTTTTAGAACGAGTGAAAGAATTTCTCTGTTGAGTTTCAGGTTCACACAGTAGATATATTAAGTCTGACAGATGTCACTCTGTCTTGAAGTCATACCTTCTCCAGTCTTGTACAGGGAACCTGTTTCCTTTTGTTATCAAATTTCACACTATATAAAACTTCACAGTTTTGACAATATGGCTGTCAATGTTTTTTTATTATTTTCATTTTTATTTCTGGGGAGGAAAAAGCCCAGACTGGCCTTGAACTCAGGATTCCCCCTTTCATCCTCTGGAGTACTGGGGTTATAGATGTGTACACACCCAGCTGGCTTTGTTACATTTAAAACAACTCCAGAAAGGTGTCTCTGACTCTGCACAGTGCAGATGAGAAGTACATCTTTCCTTCCTTCCTTCCTCCCTCCCTCCCTTCATTCCTTCCTTCCTTTCTTCCTTCACCTTAAGGCTGTGCTTCTCTGTGTAACAGCCCCGGCTGTCCTGGAACTCACTCTGTAGACCAGGCTGAACTTGAACTCACAGAGATCCACCTGTCTCAGCCTCCTGACTGCTAGGATTAAAGGTGTGTCCCGCCTGGTGTGAGAAATACATCTTTTTCTCCTCTCTCTCTCCTCTCTCCCTCCCTCCCTCCCTCCCTCCCTCCTTCCCTCCCTCCCTCCCTCCCTCTCTCTGTCTCCCCGCCCCCTCCCGAGACAGGGTTTTTCTGTGTAGTTTTGGTGCCTGTCCTGGAACTCCCTCTGTAGACCAGGCTGGCCTCGAACTCACAGAGATCCGCCTGCCTCTGCCTCCCGAGTGCTGGGATTAAAGGCGTGCGCCACCACTGCTCGGTGAGAAATACATCTTTTAAAAGAAGTTGGAAGATCTGTTTTCACTCCTACTCGCCCTTTATTGTTTTCTGTACACTGATGGACAGTATACCAAGAAGATTATTTCTTTCACAATGGCTACTGGGAATTTTGTTTGTTCTGGATTCTACCAAAAAACCCATGAACAGTAATTAGTTAGGCTTAGCCATATGTTTCAGTATGTCCATAAATACGTTTTTGGGTCAATGTCTTCCTTTCCTTGTGAATATAATTTCTTTTACTAACTTCAGTGAGAATTTAATGGTTGAAGAAAATGTTCTGGGTTCTCCAATCTTGAACATATGTTTATTTTAATAACCAAATAATTGTTTGGATACAGAATGGAAGTTCAAAATTATTACATTTATCTCTCTGTTTATTTGAGCGTGTATAGAGGAGTGAGAGGTGGGTCTCTCCATGTGGATCCCAGGAATCAAACTCAGGTTGTGAGGCTTGGTGGGAAGTGCCTTTACCTGATGAGCCTCCTCGCTGGCCCCAAATTCCTTTGTTTAAAACACTGAAATGATTTTGTAATTATCTTCTTTTACATGTCCTCTTTTAAGTGTATTTTTGACATAATATCAAACATTAGGAAAAACCACAATATAAAACTCCTGTCTACCCTTTCACTTAGACGTACACTCATTTTAATATTTCCCACATTTGTTTTATTTATTATTGTCTCCTCATCTCTTTCTATTTTTAACGATCCAAGAAGTTATGGCCACCTTTCCCTTTTCTTCTAAATACATGGTATGTATTTTATTTTTAAACAGTGTTTTCTTTATTATATTTTTATGTATTCCATGTGTATGTGTGCGGGCGAGACATGTGTGGCATGTGTGGAGGTCAGAGGACCACCTGCTGGAGTTGGTTCTTTTTCCACCAAGTGGATGCTGGGAATTGAACTCAGGTGGTTAAACTTGTAGGCAGGTGCTTTTTCCTCTAAGCCATCTTTGCGTATTTTCTTTTTCTCTTTCTTTCTTTCTTTCTTTCTTTCTTTCTTTCTTTCTTTCTTTCTTTCTTTCTTTCTTTCTTCCTTCCTTCCTTCCTTCCTTCCTCCCTCCCTCCCTCCCTCCCTCCCTCCCTCCCTCCTTCCCTCCCTCCCTTCATTCCTTCCTTTCTTTCTTGAGACAGGGTTTCTCTATGTAGCCCTGGTTCTCCTGGAACTCTCAATGTAGACCAGGCTGGCCTCAAACTCACAGAGATCTGTCTGCCTCTGCCTCTTCAGTGTTGGGGTTAAAGGCGTGCGCCACCATACCAGGTCCTCTGGATAGACCTTGATGTCTAGGATGTGTTCAGAGGCTGCTAGCCACACGTGTTCTGGCTCGGGATCCATTCCATTTCCATGCCTCTTTATTGGTTTCATCATTTTGGATCAATTCTCCAGGTTTTCATGACATTGATTATTAGAGAGAGCAGGAGAGCTTTCTACAGACTCCCCTCCAGGACACAGTCTTCAGACATCTAATGTCACCAGCGTGGATTTGGAGGTGACAGGGCTGCCACCTCCAGGTGTTGAGTGGGCATAACTCAGCTTTCTCCATCTTTGCTTCCCCAAAGCTAGAACAGTAAACATTCTGCTTTGGGGGTACCTGATCCCCAACACTTTGTGGCTTGTTCAACCTTGGAATCCCTGGAAATGCCATTCAGCCACTCATGGGGGGGGGGGGAGGGAGACACGGGGACGTGTTGTGTCCTCCGGCGATGCGTGAGCTGGGGAAGCCATCTCAGTCCAGCTTGAATCATCCAGCTCTCTTCCCCAGAGTACAAACCAGATGTCTGAGAGACCGTGTACACTGCCAGTTTTCAACCACACTCACAGCTGCCAGC
>CABHPR010137371.1:8600-18839 GCA_902168415.1 Peromyscus melanophrys | reverse complement strand
AAAAACTCAAATATTAACAATAGTGGAATACAAAGGCGACAAGGTCTTCTCTACAGTACTTAAAAAAAAACGGGTTTTCTTTTCTTATTATTTGAAAATTTTATGTAACGAGTTTCAGTAATTTCCATCCCCATTCCCCGCCTCATGTCTTCTTCTCAACAAGCACCCCCTTTTCATGTCTTCTTTTTTTGTGTGTGACCCACCAAGTTTAACCCCAGTGACTTGCCTGAATGTAGGTGCGGAGCTACTGGGGGAGGGGCAGATTAGCTGCGGCTGGACTACTGAAGAGAGGGACCCTGCCTCCCGCCTCCCCCCTAGCCTTTGATTGCATGGCTCGGAAGTGTGCACTCTGTTGACGATGATGCTAGCTCCCGATGTTGAGGCGTTTCTAGATCTTTACCACAAATACCACAGCTGGCAGCTGTATTCCAAGATCTGGCCACGTCTCTTCTCTCACGTCTAGAGTAATGACCCAAAGCAACACTTTTATCACAGTCAATTAATGAAACACTATTAATTTTCTGTCGCTGCTGTAACAAATTATCACTAATTACTGGCTTGAAACAGCGCAAGTTTCTTTTCTCATTGTTCTGGAGGCCTGAAGATCTGAACTCACTATAAACAGACCCAAGTCAGGGTATCGCCAGAACTACACCCCAGAAACACTCAGGACCAGTGAATTCCTTGCCTCTTCCAAATTCTGGGCCCACAAAACTCCAGTTTTCCCTCCCTGCCTCCTCCTTCCTCTGTTTTCCTCCCCTTTCCTCCTCCTCCTTCCTTTGTAACTCTCTTGCTAGGCCTAAGTAGCCCAGACTGATCTAGAACTTGATACATGGTCCCCGCTCCAACTCAGGATCCTCACTCCTTATCCCCACTCCCAAGTCCTGGGACCACAAACAAAAGCACACCCAGTAGCTCACCAAACTTCAAGGCCAGAGTCTTCAAATTCTCCACGTCTTGACCTCAGATATCTTCTCTATCATGTGTGGGCCCAAGTCCCCTCTCATGAAGACACAGGTGAGGGAATTTAGCAAACACTCTTAGATAATCCAAGAAGTATCTTCCCATTTCAAGATCCATAACTTAATCACATCCATAAACACAGGATTTCTACAGAAGGTGATGTTACAGGTCTCTGGTATCTGCAACTGATCCCTTTAGGGAACTGGTTTTTGTTTGTTTGTTTTTTGCCTATTGCAGGGTTTTTCAACCAAGCCCTATTATATTTGTAAAGTTTAAGTTGGCCAGGTATGGTGGTCCACACCTTTAATACCAACACTGGGGAGGCAGAGGTGGGGTGGGTGTTGGTGTGGGTGTCTCCGAATTTGAGACCAGTCTGGTCTACAGAGCTAGTCCCAGGATAGCCAGGGCTACACAGAGAAATCTTGTCTTTGAAAAAAAAAGTTTAAATTTTATAATTGAAAAATAACTATATGAACTGATGTGTATAGGTTCTTAACTAGTTTTCCTTTTGTAGAGATTTAGTATGATTGCAGTCTTTTTTCTTTGAGGGTGACTGTCTCAGTTAGGGTTTCTATTGCTGCAACTAAACACTATGACCAAAAAGCAAGCTGGGGGAGGAAAGGGTTTATTCAGTTTACACTCCAAATTGCTGTTCATCACTAAAGGAACTCAGGACAGGAGCTCAAACAGGGCAGGAACCTGAGGCAGGAGTTGATGCAGAGGCCACGAAGGAGTGCTGCTTACTGGCTTGCTCCTCATGGCTTGCTCAACCTGCTTTCTTATAGAACCCAGACCACCAGCCCAGGGATGGCACCACCCACAGTGGACTGGACCTTCCCCACTGATCACTAATTCAGAAAATGACTTACAGCTGGATCTCATGGAGGCATTTTCTCACCTGGGGCTCCTTCCTCTCTGATAGCTCTAGCTTGGGTCAAATCGACATAAAACCGGGCAGCCCAGTGAGATAACCAACATCTTTGCAAAGCATTGCATTAAGCAATTTGCTTCTATAAGATAAATGATAAGAGATGGGATTGTTAGCTTATAGGGTATGTGAAGTTAGACTTTTGATAAAATTACCAGCTGTGTGTCTGGATTTATGCTCTTCCTATCCAGTGCCCTCTTCGTCTGCCAATAACACTTGATCGTTTGTTTCATATCAACTAGCTAGGCCGGAGATGAAGACAGCGTTACTGTAACTGGTCTGGCTGAAATGAAGATACAGTGAAGAAACACTTGGGCCTCAGTGTGACCATCAGACTATTAAAAAACAATGGACCCCAAAGACATGGGAATTTCCCACCAGTCTCATGCTGGGAGAAGGAATGGACAGCAGCCAGCGAGTGAACTTGTCTTCCAGAAGGCGATTTCACACAGGTCCAACAGCTTGTCAGACCACCCGACAGTGAGACTGAAGCCCAGACAAGGCTGGGTCAATGGTGGGACTGCTCAGATGTGCATAGCTTTTGTCCTCTGCTTAGACTTTGCTCTCACTTCAGGACCCCAGAGATGGACTTGAAGAGTTTGTCGGATCGTGGTCTCTCTTCTCAATAGGACCACATTGAATGAATCTCCTTTTTTTTTTTTTGATGTCCACTATTAATTTGGTTTTATTAGTTGGCTTATTGAGGATGGGTGGCTGGACTTGACTTGGGACACAGGTTGGGACACCCCCTCCCCCAAGGCTTGATAACAAAATGGCAGTCAAGAAGGGATACAGACTTGTGGGGTGCCTGCCACTCTCAGTGAGCTGACCCCGGATGGAGAGGAAAGATGGCATCTCCATGCATCTGCCGGGAGTCATTTACTCCAAAGACATTTGCCTTTTTCCACCTCAGCTGGTGGAAATCAGCTGCTTTTTTACCTCTGCTTGCTGAAGCAGAAAAACGAGTTTGTTACGGATTCTCGAGAAAATTCAACACTTGGTAAGTCTCTTCCTGGGCAGCTTCGCCTGGCTGTTTGCCTTTTGACTCCTTTGAGCAATTTGGGGTTCTTTTGAACCATCTGGGGCAGTTGCCATTTGTTGACTGGCTTTGTCTTTTGGAGTTCTGTTAAATAGTATTGGGGTGCTGTTGTAAAATAGAGGAGTACAGCGGCTCCAATAGTGATGCAGAGAACCCTCAAAGGCATTGGAACCCGGTTATAACTTAAGCGTCGGGGACTGCAGACATAGGGAGACTCGGCTCACTCATTCCTGCAAATGGAGGGTTCAGGGAGACTGGTTTAGGTCTCCTTTGTCTGGGTGTATTGTAGGAAGGGCCTGTCAGTTCTGGGAAGGAATGGGGCTTGACTTTCTAAAGTGACAATGTTTATAAGGGATAGGCTCATAATTTAACAATACTGTCACTTGGAGGGCAGGTCTTGTCCATTTGGAAGGTCTTTTGAGAAAAACTGGAATTCTTTTGAACTGTTTGGGACATTCACCATGTGACAGGAAAGGTTTGGGGCTCTCTCGAAGGATGTTGAGATCTGCTGTGATTTATGCAACTATGAAAATATTAAGTCTTGACTAGTGTGGTACACCCTAGGAAGAACTGCAGCTGACTAGTCCTTTATAAAAGGTTTCTAGGACAGTAATGGGGCGAAACCCAATCTCCACCCCTGGAACTCCTTCCTAAAGGGAAAATTCTGGCACTCAGTGTCAAATTTCTTTATTAAATTCATTGAGCTGATAATCATGATTGGCATGCTCATAAAAACGTTTGACTGTGTATAGAAATGTGTTTTGAGTCATTTTGAATTACAGAAGAGGAGTTGCTTCTGTGTATTTTTTAAAAACTACAATCCAAGGATTCAGACATTTTGAAGAAAAGGAAACTGGCTTTTAGACTTTACCTCTGGCAGGCTTGTCGAAAAGTGATTGAAATGTTAATTTCAAACTTACCCCTTACAAAGATCTGGGTCTAATACTTTCAAATGCTTATTGTGGAAACTTGGGTTGAGGGGGAAAAATCTGCTTACAAAATTTAGAAGTGGTAAAACCTAAGATAGCTAAACATAACTTATTAACGGCTCAAAAAGATCTGAACTGCTTGTGCTAGACAAATTTAAAGTGTAAAATTAAAATATTAACTTCAAGATTCACCTGTACACAGCGATGCATCTGCCTTGGTTCACTTAAAGTGCACATGTATCAAAGATGTTGAAATGGGCTAACGTTTGCTTTGAAATAGTTACTAAGAGACATTGCACTGTGTTGTAAGGGATGTATTTTAGTATGGAAATATGTTCTTAGTGTTCCATTTCCCGTCTCTTAGGCTACTTGATGTGGGAATTTGAAAACAGGGCTCAGAAGGAAGCTTGGGACCGTTTAGTTTGGGGGAGGGGGAGGGAGGAAGGGAGGTGGTCACCAAAGCTCGTTTGTTCTTGCTGCCTTCAGGTCCAGCTACTGTCAGCCTCCACTAAAGGGAATTGGGAGAGAGCCATTGGTGGAGGACATAGTTTTATTCTAGTCTCAGCTTGGAAAAATGGAGTCCATGTTCAAAGTGGGAGGTGATGTCAGGGGTGGGTGGGTGGGGTGTGGGAAAATAGGTGGGAAAATGAATTCCTGTACTAGATGAGTTCTTTGTTCTCCAGGGAAAATTCCTTAGAGGGTGGAGATTTGCTTTGACTCTCCAGGAATCTTTTCCTAGCCCACTGAAGACCAGCTTCTCTATTAACATATTTAAAGAAAGGAGGTCTCAAAAAATGGGAGCGTTTAGTGAATGAAGGTAAAGGCTGAGTCCCCTGGTGAGCCACAGGGATTGTTCGCTTTGCCTATCAATGCTAAGCTAAGAGGAGCAGCATGCTGTCTGAGACAGATCTCCAAGGGAGCTCACAACTGTCCCTAACTCCAGTTCCAGGGGATCAGACACCCTCACACAGACATGCATTCGGGCAAAACACCAATGTACATAAAGTAAAAATAAATAAATCAGTAAAAAAAAATTTAAAAATTACTTTTGTCCTTTGTTAGCTTTAGTTTACAATGAAACTATCATTCCCACAGGTGTAATTTTAGATGTAGAGTTCATTAAACCATTAAAAGCGATATACATATTTATAGATAAGCTGATCTTATGATGTAACTGACAATTTCACTCTCAAGTCTCCTTTGAAAGTGTACTTTATTTTCTGCCTCTATTGATTAAAAACAATGAGCTCCTTCTCCATCTTCCTCTGAGCTCTTCTTCAGTTTCTCTATTTTGTTCAAGTCCTTCTAATTTTTTGGAGTACTGAGATTTATCGTTTGAAGAATGTGGTCTTACAACAGCCTGTGCTTAGTACTGTGTTCTGTACGTTTAAAGCCGTGCCACTGCGCTTCTGTTCTGACAGTGCGTTTGTTACGGTGTTAGATGAGCTGTCTGTAAGCTCGTACTAAAGAAGGAAAAGGGGGAGGAGGAAGCAGCAGAGGCAGGCAGCAGCAGCCTCGGCCACAACAGCAGCTGCAAAGCTTTGGTTTAACTGATGCGACCATCAAGTGAAATGTGCCCCCCTGCCTCCCCACCATTGCTTAAGGTTTCTAGAAGGCACTTTGGGAAAATAAATCATCAGAGACGCAGGCAGACCCTCAGGAGGTACTTGATAATTCCTTTACAAATTAATGGGAGAGAGAAAAACTGCCTGAAAATCCTATTTCAAATCTAACTTAAGCTTTCTTTTATAAAAAGAGTTTCTTCGAATGCTTTCTCTGTGGTTCATACTATTTAGTTTTGATTGGTTTTCCTTAATTGTAGCTAATATCTCAGTATTTTTACCTGTTCATTAGTTTTAATGTGACTCTGCTTATGTGTCTTGAGTTTTCATTTCTTTTTTCTTTTTTTTTTTTTTTTGAAGGGGCCAGGAGTTTCAAGACAAGGTTTCTCTGTGTAGTCCTGACTGTCCTGGAACTCACTCTGTAGACCAGGTTGGCCTTCAATTCAGAGATATACCTGCCTTTGCTTCTTGAGTGCCAGAATTAAAGGCATGCACCACCACTACCTAGCAGTTCTATTTATTTATTTATTTATTTATTTATTTATTTATTTATTTATTTGTTTGTTTGTTTGTTTGTTTATATATTTTATGTATAGAGTTTTGTCTACATATACATCTGCACACCAGAAGATGGCTTCAGATTCCATTATAGAAAGTTGTGAGCTGCCATGTAAGTGCTGGGAATTGAACTCAGGACCTCTGGGAGAACAGCCAGTGCTCTTAACTGCTGAGCCATCTCTCCAGTCCCTAGTTTTCACTTCAATGTGTGTATGATTGAGGAGACAGAGGGAGGCTAATCAATCAGTTTTGTAAGTTTTCATTTTCCCAAACTGTGTAAGCATATCTAGTTATAAAGGAGCACCGCTCCTTTAACTAAGCTGTTTAGCTTTCAATGTGTGGTGGATAGATATGGATATGGTTATTTTAAAAGCAATCTGTGTCCTTTGTATGGTTTGTCTCTTGGGAGCTGTGTGTGGGTATATCCTGTAAATGCTGCCTGACATCTTCTGAGAGAAATTGTTTTGTTCTGTTTAGTGAACTAAGAGAAGATTTTGTGTCCTGTTTTAAATTTTTTTTTATGTTTTTCTGTTGTTGGTGTTTCAGATTTTGGTGACAATATCATTGATTTGGTGTTTTCTATACCTTGATTTCCTTAAACCCTTCTAGTATGCTTTAGGAAGAAGCCCTGAGGGGAAGAGCAAACCACAATGCTGTGATATGGAAGCAGAAAGACAACATCTAGTTCCAAGGTAGCCGTAGGCAAAATGTGGAGAAAAGAACACAGTGTGGATGAACGAATCTGAAACACCAAGACCACTAGCTATTTAACTTGTGAGACCCAATGTAATGTAAACATGTGAATGTATTATCTTAACAGTTACTGAAAATGCCAGCAAGAACACAACAGCACAGCATTAAACCAAGCATAGGCTCTGGAGCACACGCTCAGCCAGGGTGCACACCAACAAAGCTGACCCTAGCTAGAGAAGACAGGTCATAGTCACGGCAGAGAGCAAAGGAGAATTCCCATCTCGGAAACCGATGCATTACATCACTAATGCCACCATCACCGGGGACTCTGTTCTCAAAGCTGCTCTTTCTTTGAGTGAGGACTATGTGTGGATCCTTCTGCATTGAGCGTGCAGTCGGTATGACTTGCATCATTGTCCTAGGTGAGTATATAATTCAGCAGAGAACCCATATGTTGGTCAGAGAATAACACATGATACAAGACAGAGATCCGTATTTTACTGTAAACCAGAACCCTGAGGTGAACTTGGTAAGGGCACAGAGCCCTGCCATGGAGCTGGGGCCTCAGGTGATGCACAAGGTGGGACGTCTGAGGACACTGGAAAGGAGCCACTTTGTGCATAGCTGAGTGTTCTTTGCTACAGGACATCCATCCAGGAAGAAGGGGCGCTTCTCTAGCAAGCGCTGGAGTCACCTACTGACTTATTTAAATGCAAGTTCCAAACTTTCACCATGGGGGATTCTTGTCCTGTGTACCAGGTTTGGAGGTTTAAAAACTGGCATTTCATTCTGAGACAAATGGTTTGAACACATAAAAAAAAAAAAAAAAAAAAAAAAGCCCAACCCCATGGCTTGCATGGAATTGTATTAGGAGGGAATGAGACTTGACTTGTGAGTTGAAAGCAAGTAATATTCAAATGAGGGGTAGAAGGGAGGGGGAGGAATGAAGAAAAGGAATGGAGGCAGGAAGGGAAGTCACAGATAAGAGGGTCTTTGTCATGTAAGTGAAGGAAGGACTCACATTGGGAAGAGACCTACTGGCAAAGGGTGAAAGACCAGAGAGGCAGGTGAGGACCAGACCAGACAATTCAGGCACCAGTCAGTCCTCTCCACTTTGGCAGGGCCCTTGATGCTGATGTCAGATGTACAGACCACATCGAGACTGGTGTACTATGTGACCTACACATGGGTCCAGAAGCTCTCCAGCTCTACCAGACATACAGGCTTCACATCTGTTGGCCCAGGAGAGCCCACTGTCTCTCTCAGTAGAGCTACTTGAGGAGAAGAAGTGTTAGAACTTTATTCTAGAGCTCAGCTGGTCCCAAGTTCCCTCAGTTCAACACGTGGCTACAACTTCATTATTGTCTTGAAACAAGCCTGTGGGGGAAACATGGCTTCAGTGTGTGACTGAAGTGCTCCTCCGATCACCCAGAGTCTCAGGTTATCTAGCTAGGCAGCTTTCTTGCTTTTTTTTTCCCCTTTTCTTTTCTTTTCCCCTGTCATGTAGAGTCTGGTCAAAGAAAACTGAAGGCCAGAAAACACTTGGCTGAAATTCCAGGCTGAGGAGAGGCAACTGGGAAGTGATTATTTATGTATTCCTCTGCTTGGAATAGTAAAACATTTTAAAAGGTATGGTGTTTAATCATGTCTGAGCCTGAGGAATGTAGAGTCCCTGTGAGGAATTCTGTTTCCAGAGGATAAAAATAAGACACCAGTAGCTTCCCCTGTTGACTTCTCGGGGGCTCTCGTCTCTTGTCCGTGAGTCACTTGGTTTTCTCACCCAATTTGTACTTTGTGCCATTGCACTGTGACTAATATGCATTTCACCATGACTTCAAGCACTCAGCCTTGAATCCTCCCCTCATTTCACCTAGCTCTCCCAGCATGCATCGGACGCAAAGAGAACAATACATGTCACTCCTCAAAATGAATTACTCGGTCACATTTATACCTCAGGTTGCTGCCACTTCCAAAGAGTGGTTTTCCTTCACTCCACCCCGTCTTTGAGAAGGAGGCAGATTTTTTTTTTTGAGTCTCATATTTAAAGAATAAAACCCATCAACAAAAGGTGTGGAAAGTAAGATGAACGAATTCTCTCGCCTGGAGAGCGAGCTTATCATTTCAATGACATTCTTAGTGTCTCCTTACCACAGTGTCTGAGAATTTGAGACCTGAACCTGATCTCTTTAAATTGCAGGGTAATATATGGCAATTACATCATCTGGGTTGCTTTCAAATGGAGAACTGCTATTTTTAAGTAAAGACAATCCCTACCTTAAAAGATAGCATTACCTACTATGCAAACTTGTGGAATCAAATTTCAAGACACTATAGGTTAAGGTGTCCTGTCAAACAGATCTGTCCTCATACACACAGGAATGCACAAGTCACTCTGAAAGGTTACACTCTAAGTGACAGACCTCTTGACTTGAGCTGGGCCTGAAACACAGAGTAAGTGGGTGGGAAAACTTAAGATCACCGTCATGCCCCATAATTTACACCATGGTCTCACTTTTTCTTCTTATTGCACCGATGTATCTAATGCTTCTTAGGTGAAAGTTTTCCTCCACAGGAAAGAAAAGGAACAGGTATTTATTGTTGCTTGTGCAGGGAACATGTTTCATGTGTAAGTAAATATTTTTAGTTTGGCCTGGCTACAAACCTTATGAGGCCTCCACTGGTGTCTTCAACCTTTTATGGCGTATCATGTTCAACCTTATTTTTGGTTATGAAATCCTCGGCCAAACTTCCATTGTGGGAAAAGAGAGACATGATATTGAGAAATCATAAAAGCAGAATAATAGCCAGAGCCAGGAATAAGTCTTTTGCTACATCCAGCATCTGTCAAAGCTTTATTGAAACACACTTCCAGTTTGGAGTCTTGCATTATATGAAAAAACGAAATACAAAAATAATTGACATGCCGGAAGCTGGATCCTGTCATCATCGGGGAAGTTTCTAAGAGATACATTAAACTGACAATTGTGGATGCTTAGAAGTTTATGAGGAGGGGCTGGAGAGATGGCTCAGAGGTGAAGAACACTGGCTGCTCTTGCAGAGGTCCTGAGTTCAATTCCCAGCACCCACAGGAAGGTTCATAACCACCTATAATGAGATCCTGTGCCCTCTTCTGGTGCGCAGGCAGAACACTGCATGCTGAAGGGATTCAGAAACTTTTCGCACTCTACAGATGACACTTCTTCCTGCCACCTCTGTCTTCTGATCCATAGTCAGACATGATATCCACAGTGCTTCCTGAGGAAGTGAGGACATGGTCAAATGAACCTCCATATTGGTGAACAAGGGGCCAAAGTGAGATCAAAGCTGCCTTTTGATCTCCAGTCTGACGCAGTTTTCACTAAGGCAAAGGGGGTGATTTGATGACCCCCCCACCTCTAGGATACACACAATTTAGGACCTTTTCTTATTCCCCCAACTATGGCCTTGCTTTCAAGACAGGATCATGGTTTTCTAGGTGGAGTAATCTTCCACTGTGTGAACTAAGTGACATTATTTCTATCACACACACACACACACACACACACACACACACACACACACACACAC